>JAMPIV010017637.1:0-47430 GCA_024509875.1 Oreohelix idahoensis
TACAAAAGAACTAGAGAGAGATTTCGGACCTTTCGAACGATGTTGTTTTAAAATCTCGTTTATCTGATTACGACTTTTGAAATATGATCGAAAACAGTGACCATTCTTAAAAAGTGCAAAATATCAGATGTACTCAAATGTTGGCTTCACATATTCAAGAATGAGCATTGTCAAATCTAAGTACAGATCATGTTTTAACTTATGCTCATCTGATGATTGTTTGCGTGCAGGAACATCATCATACACTCACAACTACGAAAAATAGGCCAGTAACGTGCAAAGATCACAGTAATTACACGTTTGACCTCAAAAGATTTTGAAGATCGGTTTTGTTCTTAAACCTGATTATTTCTTACATCATCAAATATGTATTCTCAGCCTTTTATACGTACAGTATTTTGTTTGTTATTTGTTTGTTTGTTTGTTTTGCATTTTTGCAAAAATGAACCTCCTTTTCTTATTATAAAGTGGAGTTGCGATAGTTAGTGTCCATTATCTCTTTATAAATCTAAGATGTGCCCGCGGTGCAAAAAAGGGTTGAGGACCCCTGATATAGATTATTTCAGCCGTGGGGGTTTTCTGGTGGTACGCGGACACTTTTGTTGTGGTTACGCGGACAATTTTCTGGTGGTATGTGGACAATTTTCTGGTGATGTGTGGACAATTTTTCTGGTGGGTATGTGGACATTTTCAGGAGATGTGTGGACAATTTTCTGGTGGTATGTGGACATTTTCAGGAGATGTGTGGACAATTTTCTGGTGGTATGTGGACAATTTTCTGGTGGTGTGGACAATTTTCTGGTGGTATGTGGACAATTTTCAAGTGATGTGTGGACAATTTTCTGGTGGTATGTGGGCATTTTCAGATATGTAGACAATTTTCTTCGGATACATTGAATGCTATCTGATGGTATGTCGAAATTCTCTTTGGTGGGAGACGGCAAGTTTTTCTTGTGGTACGTAGAAAATTTTCTTGTCACACACCAAGCTGACGAGTAGAATCAATTTTCAAGCACGTGTTGAAACAATAAAAAGCATGCGTTTAGGTCAAAATGATCTGTTTTGGCATTTTATAACAATTTTAGTAAAAATTAAACATAATTAGCCCTCACTGTCGTTCAACTCTCGGAGAAGTGGTGTAACCATAAAAGACATTTATGCCAACTCTTCATATTCTCTTCCATTTGTTCATACTCCGTGTCTCTTTTTTTTTTATAAACTCCTTGAATGTGTGCTTCCATTTCCCTTCTTCGTATGTTATTAGGCCTCCCCCCCTCCCCCCTATTTCTCTTACCTTGGTGAATTCCAGATCAAAGTTCCTTATAATGCTTTCATCTGGTTTTCTCAATGTGTGTCCTATCCATCGCTGGCGTATACTTGTCAGTCTCTCTCTTGTTCCACTGTCACTTGTCTGGTTCTTGTCATCTCTCTTGTTCCACTGTCACTTGTCTGGTTCTTGTCATCTCTCTTGTTCCACTGGCACTTGTCTGGTTCTTGTCCTCTCTCTTGTTCCACTGTCACTTGTCTGGTTCTTGTCCTCTCTCTTGTTCCACTGTCGCTTGTCTGGTTCTTGTCATCTCTCTTGTTCCACTGTCACTTGTCTAGTTATAGTCATCTCTCTTGTTCCACTGTCACTTGTCTGGTTCTTGTCATCTCTCTTGTTCCACTGTCACTTGTCTGGTTCTTGTCATCTCTCTTGTTCCACTGTCACTTGTCTGGTTCCAGTCATCTCTCTTGTTCCACTGTCACTTGTTTGGTTCCTGTCATCTATCTTGTTACACTGGCCCTTGTCTGGTTCCAGTCATCTCTCTTGTTCCACTGTCACTTGTCTAGTTATAGTCATCTCTCTTGTTCCACTGTCACTTGTCTGGTTCTTGTCATCTCTCTTGTTCCACTGTCACTTGTCTGGTTCTTGTCATCTCTCTTGTTCCACTGTCACTTGTCTGGTTCCAGTCACCTCTCTTGTTCCACTGTCACTTGTCTGGTTCCTGTCATCTATCTTGTTCCACTGGCCCTTGTCTGGTTCCAGTCATCTCTCTTGTTCCACTGTCACTTGTCTGGTTCCTGTCATCTATCTTGTTCCACTGGCCCTTGTCTGGTTCCAGTCATCTCTCTTGTTCCACTGTCACTTGTCTGGTTCCTGTCATCTATCGTGTTCCTCTGGCACTTGTCTGGTTCTTGTCATCTCTCTTGTTCCACTGGCACTTGTCTGGTTCTTGTCATCTCTCTTGTTCAACTAGCACTTGTCTGGTTTTTGTCATCTCTCTTGTTCCACTGTCACTTGTCTGGTTCTTGTCATCTCTCTTGTTCCACTGGCACTTGTCTGGTTCTTGTCATCTCTCTTGTTCCACTGTCACTTGTCTGGTTCTTGTCATCTCTCTTGTTCAACTAGCACTTGTCTGGTTTTTGTCATCTCTCTTGTTCCACTGTCACTTGTCTGGTTCTTGTCATCTCTTGTTCCACTGGCACTTGTCTGGTTCTTGTCATCTCTTGTTCCACTGGCACTTGTCTGGTTCCAGTCATCTCTCTTGTTCCACTGGCACGTGTCTGGTTCTTATCATTTCTCTTGTTCAACTAGCACTTGTCTGGTTTTTGTCATCTCTCTTGTTCCACTGTCACTTGTCTGGTTCTTGTCATCTCTCTTGTTCCACTGGCACTTGTCTGGTTCCTGTCATCTTTCTTGTTCCACTGGCACTTGTCTGGTTCCAGTCATCTCTCTTGTTCCACTGTCACTTGTCTGGTTCCTGTCATCTATCTTGTTCCACTGTCACTTGTCTGGTTCCAGTCATCTCTCTTGTTCCACTGTCACTTGTCTGGTTCCTGTCATCTATCTTGTTCCACTGTCACTTGTCTGGTTCCAGTCATCTATCTTGTTCCACTGTCACTTATCTGGTTCCAGTCATCTCTTTTGTTCCACTGGCACTTGTCTGGTTCTTGTCATCTCTCTTGTTCCACTGGCTCGTGTCCTGGTTCTTGTCATCTCTCTTGTTCCACTGGCACGTGTCTGGTTCTTATCATCTCTCTTGTTCAAGTAGCACTTGTCTGGTTTTTGTCATCTCTCTTGTTCCACTGTCACTTGTCTGGTTCCTGTCATCTCTCTTGTTCTACTGGCACTTGTCTGGTTCCAGTCATCTCTCTTGTTCCACTGGCACGTGTCTGGTTCCAGTCATCTCTCTTGTTCCACTGGCACGTGTCTGGTTCTTATCATCTCTCTTGTTCCACTGTCCCTTGTCTGGTTCTTGTCATCTCTCTTGTTCCACTGGCACGTGTCTGGTTCCTGTCATCTATCTTGTTTCACTGGCACTATCAGTTCCCACAGTAGTCATCTTGTCATCAGTTCCACATTAGTCATCTTGTCATCAGTCCCACATTAGTCATCTTGTCATCAGTTCCACATTAGTCATCGTGTTATCAGTTTCACATTAGTCATCGTGTCATCAGTTCCACATTAGTCATCTTGTCATCCGTCCCACATTAGTCATCTTGTCATCAGTCCCACATTAGTCATCTTGTCGTCAGTCCCACATTAGTCATCTTGTCATCAGTCCCACAATAGTCATCTTGTCATCCGTCCCACATTAGTCATCTTGTCATCAGTCCCACATTAGTCATCTTGTCATCAGTCCCACATTAGTAATCTTGTCAACAGTCCCACATTAGTCATCTTGTCATCAGTCGCACATTAGTAATCTTGGCATCAGTCGCACATTAGTAATCTTGGCATCAGTTCCACATTAGTAATCTTGTCATACCATGTCAGTCCGTCTATTCAACGCAAGCACCCTTGTATGAAAGTTGGTAACTTTTTTGTTGTTATTTTCAAGTAATCAATGACCTTATCAAGATGAAAAGTCAGGGAAGAGAAAAGATAGATGAAGACAATAAAGTCGATGTGCAAAAAGAGTAAGAAAAGAAAAACAGGTGACGAAAATAGGGAATAGTCACTCCTACACACACACAAACAGACACACACTGAGAAAAAAGAGATGGAGAGATATAGATTGGCCTTAGAGAAGTTGTGTTACCTGCTTCAATAGCCTTCCCAAAACCTGGCTGACCTATATAGCGGGGGGTGGTGTCATTGATTGACTTCAGGAACCGGACTAGCTCGTCCACTTTCATGTACACGTCATCATCGGCCCGGATCAACCACTGGAGGACAGACAGAGGCGTATTAAATAAATTAAACGTCATGTTACACTGGGCGACGCCACTGTTGAGACATCAATTTTACATTGTTAAAAACAGGTAACCCGCCAAAACCAGACGGGGAGGGGAAATAATTGTGTTATGTTCTGTCTGCTGCATGTCCTAAAGACTGCACTAATTCTCCTAATTATCATTTCGTTCTATTCTATTCCAACTTCATTGAGTCTTTGTAGTCAAACTTATCACAACTTATGGTCGTGTTCAATGCACAACGAAATAATTGGAAGGCCTGCATGTTCTTTTAAGGAGTGTTCAATCTAGCTTTCATGGCGTAGTGCACGCCGTTTCAGTATTTTCCCGAAAAAGCTGGCTGGATTTTTTATAAATTGGTCGTCATAAGATGTTTGACGTACACAATTAGTAATAGGGATATTACATTACATTACATTGCACTACACTACATTATACTATATTTTATTACATTATACCACACCATACTATACCATACCATACCATAGCATATGATATTATATAATATAATATTATATTATTATCTTCTTCTTCTTTGATCTTTAGCCGCCACCTGTCAAAGCAGTCAGTGGCCATCACGCCTGGTGACGTCTTGTAGGGCATCAATAAACTGCTTTCACTTTGCTCGATCGGTGGCCATCCTTCGTAGTGCCTCAGCTCTGGTTTATTCTTTGCATCTCGGCCTCCACAGTTCTCGGCCAAGTTGTTTTCGTCGGCCTCTCTTTCGCTTTCCTTCAGGGGTCCATAGCATACTGTTCTTGTGATGGCATTGGGGTCTCTTCTAAGGACGTGGCCAACCCAACTCCAGCGTCTGCCAGCTATGATGGTATGCATGTTCTCTTGGTTGCTCCGAGTAAGCAGATCTTGGTTGATGATGGTATTTGACCAAAAGATTCGGAGAAGTTTCCTTAGGCAGATTGTGTGGAAAGAGACAGTTTGGACATTTCCTTCTCTGTTACTCTCCAGCATTCCGCACCATAGAGAAGCACAGAAAGTACACAGCTCTCATATAATCTTAATTTGGTGTTTGTGCTGTACTACAAGGACTTCCAAATGTTGTTTAGACTAGTAAAGGCTGTTCTCGCTTTATTCATTCTGTTCTTGATGTCTTTGCTTATTCCGCCGTCTGGTGTTACTATGCATCCTAGGTATGTAAATGTGTCTGTCTGTTCATCTTATATTATTGGACATTATTTTTAAACAAAAGTAAATATAGAAGATTCAAATACCTGGTCACGTTGATAACATCAGGAGGAAGATGTATGTCAGAGGTGAACGATAAAATAGCCCAGGTAGATAAAATGAAAAGTATTTTATGTAACAGCTCTTTATCAAGGGAAGTAAGAAAGCTAATTCTTCATTGTTATATATGTCGTACAGATAGGTTGTGAGTTAATTTTATCCCGTCTGAGTAGAGTGGATGGTGATAGATACGTGAGATAAAGGTGTGAGAAATAGATTTCACTGGTGATAAGGAACAAAATATGTATATGGAATGAGTAAGTTTCTCTATTCCAGCCTATCTATACGACTATAATTTAGTACAAGACAACCTTGCCCTCCTCATACATATAAATATAAGTTTAACTACACACACACACACACACACACACACAGCTATGTGACAACCAGACACACAAACGTGAAAAACTACAGTTAATTGGGTATGGGTCTGACCAACACACAAAGTTAAGTTTCTTTTGTTGTTTATTATCAATTAAACTTGACAACATCAAATATCTAAAGAAAGATCAAATAAAATCAGATTTACATACACATGAAATAGCACAAGCCAAGAAAGACAACATTAACCAATCAGTAAAAAGGAAAAAGACCGCTGGACGCCCTTGATCGGGTCTGCTAGGAATATATAAGAAACATTTATGGAAAAATGCTACTATTCTATATAGCTACATATATGCACACAGACGGGGACAAGACAATGGTGTCTTTAGCCTATCCTATCGCCCGTCGCTAGCGCTGAGTTTTTCAGGTCGGATGGAGGGATGCAACTCTCCCCGCCCCTTGCCCGCGCTTAACGATCAGCGTACAATGTAAATNATTCTTTAATGATTTATATGCGCACTTACCCAAAGTATCGCCTGTCTTTAATAGCTATTAAATTGGTCGGCTTCTGATAGTTTAGTCGTATGATATTAAATAATAGGCACTTGTAATAAATATGCACAATGAAATAAAACGTGAATTCTTTTCTGTCACTATCAGTCGCGCCTAGCATTTAAACCAGTCAGTTAACCGTCTCTTCTTGTGTGAGGAAGCATGTGGTGAAAATTAACATTATAACTGAACATCTGGTATGAAATAGCTACGCATTATTTTATTTCACTAGTTTTAACACTAGAACATCTAAGTGAATTATAATGGTAAAAGCTTAACGCTTTTAAACACGTAAGCACTCATTTCTATTACCAGAAAATCAGAATGAAAATCCCCACGAATGCTATTAACACATTTTCCACAATGGTTCTAGAACTACGTGCTTAGACTATCCAAAAATTCTGAGTGACAACTGATAGCAGGTTTAAAAAAAAAAACAGTTTATATATCATTATGTTTCTCTGATCTATAGATAATGTTACTTTTCGCACTATTGTTAGAGTAACGGAGAATCAGAACAGTTCCCCAGAAAAAAAATTACGGTCGGCCTTTCTCGGGTGTTCGACCGCCATCAAAAGACTTATATCCGTAACGGGGTTCTCTAAGATTTTCTCTACGAATGCCCGCTTCTGAGATCAAAGAGTCCAGGGGGTTTCTGACTTCCCCTTAGTACGAACTTCAAAGGATTCTATGTTATTCACGTGCGGTCTGTCAGGTATCGTATGATTGACAGATAAGCTCGCGTGAGAAGACTTAGGTAAACAAACCTGATTCGCTACCTGTTATGACTGGCAGGTCACGAAAGTTTGTAAACATTTCGTTAGCTCGTGTTCACAGAAAAAGAGGTGGGACGAAAAGTACGCTTGTGTAAATAAACGCAGGTAGAAAAAAATGCATGGTTTTGCTAGCAAATCATAGAACGCTACGAGATTACAAAAGACTGTCAGATGACTGTAGGCTCTCTTTCCATTATACGTCACAATATAGAACCAATCCTAACATGCTGTAATGAGTCATGGACAAATTAGTAAACACACACAGGAAAAGCTCTAGAGGTCACATATATGGGATTTTACAGAAAAATGTTAAACTAAATTAAACTACACACAACACAAATCTGACTACACTACGTATAAGAAACAGACGGAATGGACTGAAGTAACGACCACACCAGCTGAATCAGTGAGAAGAGGGATGCTTATGTCCACAGACCATGCTCATTTATTTTTGGTTTTTTTATGAGTCTGTTAATTGCAAGTTTCGGGTAACCGGGATTAGGATAATTGGATTCTACTGTAATTTTTGTCATGCTTTAGAGTGTAACCTGTTTCATAAACCTTAAAGCAGTGCCTTTTAAAATCCGCAGTAGAGGAAAGATGTGAGAGACCCAGAGTAAGAAACTAGAGCCGATCATTAGATGCCTTGAACACGTGAGTTTTGATTTCAAAGCAGATTAGCATTAGTGTTCCGTAGTTTTTGGAATTATATTTCAGCGTGAGTTTGTTCTAATGTTTAATGAAATAGAAAGATAAATGTGTTTCATACGGAGATTTCTTTTAGGACATTAGAGTTAGTTTTAAAGTGATAGATTAGTGAAAAATATGTGTGGATAGGTTTTGTTAGTCGTGTTAAGTCCAGATTGCGGCTGTAAGGAAATAGTAGGAACATTCCATTCATGAGACCGGACAGAAAGGCAAATATAGTAGGAACCTATTTCATGCATGGAACTGGACAGAGATGATATCAGGGATTGAAATTTAGATATATGCTAGTGCCAAGATGGCAGCCAGGGCCACGTGTTAAATGTGCATAAAGGTGGCGCCTGTGAGTCGACAATAACACGCTTAGTTCCCACGTGTTGTAGGCCTATAATGTTATGCTCTTTTGTATTGGGTGAATTGACACGTGGGTGAAGGCAGGTTAATGTAATTTTCTTCAGTAATGGAAGAGATAGTTTTAGGTTAAAGTTTATTTCACGATAATTGTTTTATTGTGTCAGTCGATGTTAGTTACACCTGGTTGTGTACAGTACATAGTTTTTGTCGTGTTAAATTTCCTTTAGGGGATGTATTTAGTTATAGTCATTAATATGCCCTGTAAACATGATACCCCTACTATTGGTACGTGGAGCACATTTGAGATATAAACGTTCCTGTTTGCTCCTTGCGGAGCAGGGCGACACTAAGGCGGCTGAATCCAACAGAAGCCTGCACGAAGCATTTATATGCTATGGCAGTGGTTTGTTTTTGTAGCAATATGTTTTATACGATGAGTTCCCAATCTCATCACTCGGCATATACGACATGCTTCAGAGTGCAGGGACGAATATTTAAGTGGATCATTTGCGAGGTGGTGGTTTATGCTCATTAATGAGAGTATTCGTTGTACATATCGTTTAATATTATTTTATGCATATTTCATTATTATTTAGTTATTGTTATGTGTCGGGTAATTTATGAGAGCACGTGGGTCCACTTGGGAAAAAAATTATTCTCTTCTCGCTCCTTATGGAGCATATGGCCACCAGTGTGGCTGGCCTCCGCATGGAGACCGAAGCATTCAGATGCTCTTGCAGTAGTGGTTTCTATAGCAATCTGTGTTACATGGTGAGATTGCCAGCCTCATACACAACACCATACTAGTCTCACTAGACGACATGCATGGACTGAGTGTGTGTGCATGATAGTTAACTATTTCAGGTAGCGTGGAAGAAGGACAATTGACAGGTGAGAGCATGGTGTTTCTCATTATTTAACTATTATGATTTTAACTTTCGGTGCTTTGTTTGCGTTTCAGATTAGCAATTGAGCACTGGTTGGGTGTTTTGTTTAGGTGTTTGCTTTATTTGCGCTTTGTCACTGAATGAGTTGTATGAATAAATACAGCCCCTGCCTTAGGATCAAGAGTTTTATTGTTGTTCGGATCGGTTGCGAGAGTGCAAGAAAGTGATCACATATCACAAAAAACAAACATCATCTTCTCTCGCCCACCCTATCACAATTGTATTGTTTCCCTTATATATAATAGTAACACTTACCAAGGAAAAATGCGCAAATGACGGTGTGCATGAACAGTTTGATTATACTGTATGGACAGAAGTCAAACAAACACAATTGATGAACAGTACATGAACTGGAGACAGGAAGATGCGGAGATCCATGATTTAAGTTGTACCAGATTACAACAACTGAAAATCAAGATGCTTTTCTGTCATGTTCAGACTTTTAACAATCAGATTGTAAAACTAATATTTAGGGTTTTTTAAAAATACTTTTGAATAAGTAAAATTACCGTTAGGTATTGGTGCTTTTGAATTTAAATTATGGATAGTTTTTTAAGCATACATTACAAAGACTCAATATGTGCACCCCTTCGCATGCGCACGGCGGGTATTTCAAGTGAAATGTTCGCAGTTGAGTTGCAACCGGTAATTGTTTCATGTCTCTCCACACACTGGTCAAGTAGGTGAAAGAAAAAAGAAATAGGTACATTCTTTTATGGTATGCTAAAAACTTGCAGAGATTATCTTACTTTTGTGATAGAAATCATCCTCGTTCTGCATCATGGGGCAGAGAATAAATATTTTGAAAAGGGTACAATCTTTTATGGACACCCTGTATATATGTACAGGCATACCTCCGAGATATTGCAGGTTCGGTTCCAGACCACCGCAATAAAGCGAATTCGCAATAAAGCGGGGTCACACCCATTGTTTTGGCTTCCCAGTACATATGAGCTTAAAATCATTTTTACACTATGTCTATTAAGTGCACAATAGCGTTAGGTCTGAAAAGAACAATGTACTGTAAAATTAAATACTTTATTGCTAAAAAAAAATACTAATCTTCATCATCTGAGCCTTCAGCGAATCGTAATCGTTTTGCTGGTGGAGAGCCAAAATCTGCTGGAAGAAGAAGGCACGTTCTAATAAATAAACATGAATAATTTGAAAAAAAAAGCACACTATCTGCGAAGTGCAATAAAGCGAGGTATGCCTGTACATAAAATATATTATGTATATATATACAGGCATACCTCGCTTTATTGCGCTTCGCAGTTATTGCGCTTTTTTCAAATTATTCATGTTTATTTATTAGAACATGCCTTCTTCTTCCGATAGATTTTGGCACTCCACCAGCAAAACGATTACGATTCGCTGAAGGCCCAGATGATGAAGATTAGCATTTTTTTTTTTAAGCAATAAAGTATTTAATTTTACAGTACATTGTTCTTTTTAGACCTAACGCTAATGCGCACTTAATAGACACAGTGTAAACATGATTTTAAGCTCATATGTACTGGGAAGCCAAAACAATGGGTGTGACCCGCTTTATTGCGAATTCGCTTTATTGCGGTGGTCTGGAACCGAACCTGCAATATCTCGGAGGTATGCCTGTACATATATACAGGGTGTCCATAAAAGATTGTACCCTTTTCAAAAAATTTATCCTCGACCCATGATGTGATACAAGGATGCTTTCTATCACAAAAGTAAGATAATCTCTGCAAGTTTTTAAGCCTACCATAAAAGAATGTACCTATTTCTTTTTTTTTTTCAACTTCTTGGCCAGTGTGTAGAAATGAAACAGACATGAAACAATTACCGGTTGGAACTCAACTGCGAACGTTTCACTTGAAATGCCCGCCATGTGCATGCGAAGGGTGCACATATTGTGTCTTTGTAAAGGTATGCTTAAAAACCTATCCTTGATTTAAATTCAAAAGCACCAATACCTAACGGTTAATTTTTACTTATTCAAAAGTATTTTTTAAAAAACCCTAAATATTAGTTTTACATCTGATGTTAAAAGTCTGAACATGACAGAAAAGCATCTTGATTTTCAGTTGTTGTAATCTGGTACAACTTAAATCATGGATCTCCGCATCTTCCTGTCTCCAGTTCATGTACTGTTCATCAATTGTGTTGTTGACTTCTGTCCATACAGTATAATCAAACTGTTCATGCACACCGTCATTTGCGCATTTTTCCTTGGTAAGTGTTACTATTATATATAAGGGAAACAATACAATTGTGATAGGGTGGGCGAGAGAAGATGATGTTGTTGTGATATGTGATCACTTTCTTGCACTCTCGCAACCGATCCGAACAACAATAAAACTCTTGATCCTAAGGCAGGGGCTGTATTTATTCATACAACTCATTCAGTGACAAAGCGCAAATAAAGCAAACACCTAAACAAAACACCCAACCAGTGCTCAATTGCTAATCTGAAACGCAAACAAAGCACCGAAAGTTAAAATCATAATAGTTAAATAATGAGAAACACCATGCTCTCACCTGTCAATTGTCCTTCTTCCACGCTACCTGAAATAGTTAACTATCATGCACACACACTCAGTCCATGCATGTCGTCTAGTGAGACTAGTATGGTGTTGTGTATGAGGCTGGCAATCTCACCATGTAACACAGATTGCTATAGAAACCACTACTGCAAGAGCATCTGAATGCTTCGGTCTCCATGCGGAGGCCAGCCACACTGGTGGCCATATGCTCCATAAGGAGCGAGAAGAGAATAATTTTTTCCCAAGTGGACCCACGTGCTCTCATAAATTACCCGACACATAACAATAACTAAATAATAATGAAATATGCATAAAATAATATTAAACGATATGTACAACGAATACTCTCATTAATGAGCATAAACCACCACCTCGCAAATGATCCACTTAAATATTCGTCCCTGCACTCTGAAGCATGTCGTATATGCCGAGTGATGAGATTGGGAACTCATCGTATAAAACATATTGCTACAAAAACAAACCACTGCCATAGCATATAAATGCTTCGTGCAGGCTTCTGTTGGATTCAGCCGCCTTAGTGTCGCCCTGCTCCGCAAGGAGCAAACAGGAACGTTTATATCTCAAATGTGCTCCACGTACCAATAGTAGGGGTATCATGTTTACAGGGCATATTAATGACTATAACTAAATACATCCCCTAAAGGAAATTTAACACGACAACTATGTACTGTACACAACCAGGTGTAACTAACATCGACTGACACAATAAAACAATTATCGTGAAATAAACTTTAACCTAAACTATCTCTTCCATTACTGAAGAAAATTACATTAACCTGCCTTCACCCACGTGTCAATTCACCCAATACAAAAGAGCATAACATTATAGGCCTACAACACGTGGTAACTAAGCGTGTTATTGTCGACTCACAGGCGCCACCTTTATGCACATTTAACACGTGGCCCTGGCTGCCATCTTGGCACTAGCATATATCTAAATTTCAATCCCTGATATCATCTCTGTCCAGTTCCATGCATGAAATAGGTTCCTACTATATTTGCCTTTCTGTCCGGTCTCATGAATGGAATGTTCCTACTATTTCCTTACAGCCGCAATCTGGACTTAACACGACTAACAAAACCTATCCACACATATTTTCACTAATCTATCACTTTAAAACTAACTCTAATGTCCTAAAAGAAATCTCCGTATGAAAACACATTTATCTTTCTATTTCATTAAACATTAGAACAAACTCACGCTGAATATAATTCCAAAACTACGGAACACTAATGCTAATCTGCTTTGAAATCAAACTCACGTGTTCAAGGCATCTAATGATCGGCTCTAGTTTCTTACTCTGGGTCTCTCACATCTTTCCTCTACTGCGGATTTTAAAAGGCACTGCTTTAAGGTTTATGAAACAGGTTACACTCTAAAGCATGACAAAAATTACAGTAGAATCCAATTATCCTAATCCCGGTTACCCGAACTTGCAATTAACAGACTCATAAAAAAAACCAAAATAAATGAGCATGGTCTGTGACATAAGCATCCCTCTTCTCACTGATTCAGCTGGTGTGGTCGTTACTTCAGTCCATTCCGTCTGTTCTTATACGTAGTGTAGTCAGATTTGTGTTGTGTGTAGTTTAATTTAGTTTAACATTTTTCTGTAAAATCCCATATATGTGACCTCTAGAGCTTTTCCTGTGTGTTTACTAATTTGTCCATGACTCATTACAGCATGTTAGGATTGGTTCTATATTGTGACATATAATGGAAAGAGAGCCTACAGTAATCTGACAGTCTTTTGTAATCTCGTAGCGTTCTATGATTTGCTAGCAAAACCATGCTTTTTTTCTACCTGCGTTTATTTACACAAGCGTACTTTTCGTCCCACCTCTTTTTTTCCGTGAACATGAGCTAACACAATGTTTACAAACTTTCGTGACCTGCCAGTTATAACAGGTAGCAAATCAGGTTTGGTTATCGAGTCTTCTCACACGAGCTTATCTGTCAATCATATGATACCTGACAGACCGCACGTGAATAACATAGAATCTAATGAAGTTCGTACTCAGGGGAGTCAGAAACCCCCCTGGGCTCTTTGATCTCAGAAGCGGGCTTTCGTACATAGAAAATCTTAGAGAACCCCCTTACGGATGTAAGTCTTTTGATGGCGGTCGAACACCCGAGAAAGGCCGACCGTAAACTTTTATCTGGGAACTCTGTTCTGATTCTCCGTTACTCACACAGTAGTACGAAAAAAACATCACCTATAGATCAGAGAAACATAATGATATATAAACTGTGTTTTCTTAAACCTGCTATCAGTTGTCACTCACAATTTTTGGATAGTCTAAGTACGTAGTTCTAGAACCATTGTGGAAAATATGTTAATAGCATTCGTGGGGATTTTCATTCTGATTTTCTGGTAATAGAAATGAGTGCTTACGTGTTTAAAAGTGTTAAGCTTTTACCATTATAATTCACTTAAATTTTCTAGCGTTAAAACTAATGAAATAAAATAACTCGTAGCTATTTCATACCAGCTGTTCAGTTATAATGTTAATTTTCACCACACGCTTTCTCACACAAGAAGAGACTGTTAGCTGACTGGTTTAAATGCTAGGAGCGACTGATAGTGACAGAAAAGAATTCACGTTTTATTTCATTGTGCGTATTAATTATAAGTGCCTATTATTTAATATCATACGACTAAACTATCAGAAGCCGACCAATTTAATAGCTATTAAAGACAGGCGATACTTTGGGTAAGTGCGCATATAAATCATTAAAGAATAATTGACATTGTACGCTGATCGTTAAGCGCGGGCAAGGGGCGGGGAGAGTTGCATCCCTCCATCCGACCTGAAAACTCAGCGCTAGCGACGGGCGATAGGATAGGCTAAAGACACCGTGTGCCTTTTAAATTTAATCAGGACTGACGGAGTGGATAAGAGATTGTCTTGTCCCCGTCTGTGTGCATATATGTAGCTATATAGAATAGTAGCATTTTTCCATAAATGTTTTTCTTATATATTCCTAGCAGACCCGATCAAGGGCGTCCAGCGGTCTTTTTCCTTTTTACTGATTGGTTAATGTTGTCTTTCTTGGCTTGTGCTATTTCATGTGTATGTAAATCTGATTTTATTTGATCTTTCTTTAGATATTTGATGTTGTCAAGTTTAATTGATAATAAACAACAAAAGAAACTTAACTTTGTGTGTTGGTCAGACCCATACCCAATTAACTGTAGTTTTTCACGTTTGTGTGTCTGGTTGTCACATAGCTGTGTGTGTGTGTGTGTGTGTGTGTGTAGTTAAACTTATATTTATATGTATGAGGAGGGCAAGGTTGTCTTGTACTAAATTATAGTCGTATAGATAGGCTGGAATAGAGAAACTTACTCATTACCCCATATACATATTTTGTTCCTTATCACCAGTGAAATCTATTTCTCACACCTTTATCTCACGTATCTATCACCATCCACTCTACTCAGACGGGATAAAAATTAACTCACAACCTATCTGTACGACATATATAACAAGGAAGAATTAGCTTTCTTACTTCCCTTGATAAAGAGCTGTTACATAAAATACTTTTCATTTTATCTACCTGGGCTATTTTATCGTTCACCTCTGACATACATCTTCCTCCTGATGTTATCAACGTGACCAGGTATTTGAATCTTCTATATTTACTTTTGTTTAAAAATAATGTCCAATAATATAAGATGAACAGACAGACACATTTACATACCTAGGATGCATAGTAACACCAGACGGCGGAACAAGCAAAGACATCAACAACAGAATGAATAAAGCGAGAACAGCCTTTACTAGTCTAAACAACATCTGGAAGTCCTCTCAGTACAGCACAGACACCAAATTAAGATTATATGAGAGATGTGTACTTTCTGTGCTTCTCTATGGTGCTGAATGCTGGAGAGTAACAGAGAAGGAAATGTCGAAATTGCTCTCTTTCTTTACAATCTTCCTAAGGAAAATTTTCCGAATCTTTTGGCCGAATACCATCACCAATAAAGAACTGCTTACTCGGAGCAACCAAGAGAACATGCATACCATCCTAGCTGGCAGACGATGGGTTAGCCACGTCCTTAAAAGAGACCCCAATGCCGTCACAAGAATAGCTATGCTATGGTCCCATGAAGGAAAGCGAAAGAGAGGCCGACCAAAAATAACTTTGCGAGAACTGTGGAGGCCAAGATGCTAAGAATGAACCAGAGCTGGGGCACTGTACGAAGGATGGCCGCCGACCTAGCAAAGTGGAAGCTGTTTGTTTCTGCCCTACAAGACGTCACCAGGCGTGATGGCTACTGACTACTTTGACAGTCAGCGGCTAAAGATCAAAGAAGAAGAAGATAATAATAATAATATTATATTATATAATATCATATGCTATGGTATGGTATGGTATAGTATGGTGTGGTATAATGTAATAAAATATAGTATAATGTAGTGTAGTGCAATGTAATGTAATGTAATATCCCTATTACTAATTGTGTACGTCAAACATCTTATGACGACCAATTTATAAAAAATCCAGCCCGCTTTTTAGGGAAAATACTGAAACGGCGTGCACTACGCCATGCAAGCTCGATTGAACACTCCTTAAAAGAACATGCAAGCCTTCCAATTATTTCGTTGTGCATTGAACACGACCATAAGTTGTGATAAGTTTGACTACAAATGACTCAATGAAGTTGGAATAGAATAGAACGAAATGATAATTAGGAGAATCAGTGCAGTCTTTAGGACATGCAGCAGACAGAACATAACACAATTATTTCCCCTCCCCGTCTGGTTTTTGGCGGGTTACCTGTTTTTAACAATGTAAAATTGATGTCTCAACAGTGGCGTCGCCCAGTGTAACATGACGTTTAATTTATTTAATACGCCTCTGTCTGTCCTCCAGTGGTTGATCCGGGCCGATGATGACGTGTACATGAAAGTGGACGAGCTAGTCCGGTTCCTGAAGTCAATCAATGACACCACCCCCCGCTATATAGGTCAGCCAGGTTTTGGGAAGGCTATTGAAGCAGGTAACACAACTTCTCTAAGGCCAATCTATATCTCTCCATCTCTTTTTTCTCAGTGTGTGTCTGTTTGTGTGTGTGTAGGAGTGACTATTCCCTATTTTCGTCACCTGTTTTTCTTTTCTTACTCTTTTTGCACATCGACTTTATTGTCTTCATCTATCTTTTCTCTTCCCTGACTTTTCATCTTGATAAGGTCATTGATTACTTGAAAATAACAACAAAAAAGTTACCAACTTTCATACAAGGGTGCTTGCGTTGAATAGACGGACTGACATGGTATGACAAGATTACTAATGTGGAACTGATGCCAAGATTACTAATGTGCGACTGATGCCAAGATTACTAATGTGCGACTGATGACAAGATGACTAATGTGGGACTGTTGACAAGATTACTAATGTGGGACTGATGACAAGATGACTAATGTGGGACTGATGACAAGATGACTAATGTGGGACGGATGACAAGATGACTATTGTGGGACTGATGACAAGATGACTAATGTGGGACTGACGACAAGATGACTAATGTGGGACTGATGACAAGATGACTAATGTGGGACGGATGACAAGATGACTAATGTGGAACTGATGACACGATGACTAATGTGAAACTGATAACACGATGACTAATGTGGAACTGATGACAAGATGACTAATGTGGGACTGATGACAAGATGACTAATGTGGAACTGATGACAAGATGACTAATGTGGGACTGATGACAAGATGACTAATGTGGGTGATGATGACAAGACCACTAGTGTGGGACTTATGACAAGAACCAGACAAGCGACAGTGGAACAAGAGAGATGACAGGAACCAGACACGTGCCAGTGGAACAAGATAGATGACAGGAACCAGACAAGTGCCAGTGAAACAAGATAGATGACAGGAACCAGACAAGTGCCAGTGGAACAAGAGAGATGACAAGAACCAGACAAGGGACAGTGGAACAAGAGAGATGATAAGAACCAGACACGTGCCAGTGGAACAAGAGAGATTACTGGAACCAGACACGTGCCAGTGGAACAAGAGAGATGACTGGAACCAGACAAGTGCCAGTAGAACAAGAGAGATGACAGGAACCAGACAAGTGACAGTGGAACAAGAGAGATGACAAAAACCAGACAAGTGCTACTTGAACAAGAGAGATGATAAGAACCAGACACGTGCCAGTGGAACAAGAGAGATGACAAGAACCAGACACGAGCCAGTGGAACAAGAGAGATGACAAGAACCAGACAAGTGCCAGTGGAACAAAAGAGATGACTGGAACCAGATAAGTGACAGTGGAACAAGATAGATGACTGGAACCAGACAAGTGACAGTGGAACAAGATAGATGACAGGAACCAGACAAGTGACAGTGGAACAAGAGAGATGACTGGAACCAGACAAGTGACAGTGGAACAAGATAGATGACAGGAACCAGACAAGTGACAGTGGAACAAGAGAGATGACTGGAACCAGACAAGTGCCAGTGGAACAAGAAAGATGACAGGAACCAGACAAGTGCCAGTGGAACAAGAGAGATGACAAGAACCAGACAAGTGACAGTGGAACAAGAGAGATGACAAAAACCAGACAAGTGCTAGTTGAACAAGAGAGATGATAAGAACCAGACACGTGCCAGTGGAACAAGAGAGATGACTGGAACCAGACAAGTGCCAGTGGAACAAGAGAGATGACAAGAACCAGACAAGTGCCAGTGGAACAAGAGAGATGACAAGAACCAGACAAGTGACAGTGGAACAAGAGAGATGACAAAAACCAGACAAGTGCTAGTTGAACAAGAGAGATGACAAGAACCAGACAAGTGACAGTGGAACAAGAGAGATGACAAGAACCAGACAAGTGCCAGTGGAACAAGAGAGATGACAAGAACCAGACAAGTGACAGTGGAACAAGAGAGATGACAAAAACCAGACAAGTGCTAGTTGAACAAGAGAGATGACAAGAACCAGACAAGTGCCAGTGGAACAAGAGAGATGACAAGAACCAGACAAGTGCCAGAGGAACACGATAGATGACAGGAACCAGACAAGTGACAGTGGAACAAGAGAGATGACTGGAACCAGACAAGGGCCAGTGGAACAAGATAGATGACAGGAACCAGACAAGTGACAGTGGAACAAGAGAGATGACTGGAACCAGACAAGGGCCAGTGGAACAAGATAGATGACAGGAACCAGACAAGTGACAGTGGAACAAGAGAGGTGACTGGAACCAGACAAGTGACAGTGGAACAAGAGAGATGACAAGAACCAGACAAGTGACAGTGGAACAAGAGAGATGACAAGAACCAGACAAGTGACAGTGGAACAAGAGAGATGACAAGAACCAGACAAGTGACAGTGGAACAAGAGAGATGACTGGAACCAGACAAGGGCCAGTGTAACAAGATAGATGACAGGAACCAAACAAGTGACAGTGGAACAAGAGAGATGACTGGAACCAGACAAGTGACAGTGGAACAAGAGAGATGACAAGAACCAGACAAGTGACAGTGGAACAAGAGAGATGACAAGAACCAGACAAGTGACAGTGGAACAAGAGAGATGACTATAACTAGACAAGTGACAGTGGAACAAGAGAGATGACAAGAACCAGACAAGCGACAGTGGAACAAGAGAGAGGACAAGAACCAGACAAGTGACAGTGGAACAAGAGAGAGGACAAGAACCAGACAAGTGCCAGTGGAACAAGAGAGATGACAAGAACCAGACAAGTGACAGTGGAACAAGAGAGATGACAAGAACCAGACAAGTGACAGTGGAACAAGAGAGATGACAAGTATACGCCAGCGATGGATAGGACACACATTGAGAAAACCAGATGAAAGCATTATAAGGAACTTTGATCTGGAATCACCAAGGTAAGAGAAATAGGGGGGAGGGGGGGAGGCCTAATAACATACGAAGAAGGGAAATGGAAGCACACATTCAAGGAGTTTTTAAAAAAAAAAGAGACACGGAGTATGAACAAATGGAAGAGAATATGAAGGGTTGGCATAAATGTCTTTTATGGTTACACTTCTCCGAGAGTTGAACGACAGTGAGAGCTAATTATGTTTAATTTTTATTAAAATTGTTATAAAATGGCAAAAACAGATCATTTTGACCTAAAAGCATGCTTTTTATTGTTTCAACACGTGCTTGAAAATTGATTTTACTCGTCAGCTTGGTGTGTGACAAGAAAATTTTCTACGTACCACAAGAAAACTTGCCGTCTCCCACCAAAGAGAATTTTCGACATACCATCAGATAGCATTCAATGTATCCGAAGAAAATTGTCTACATATCTGAAAATGCCCACATACCACCAGAAAATTGTCCACACATCACTTGAAAATTGTCCACATACCACCAGAAAATTGTCCACACCACCAGAAAATTGTCCACATACCACCAGAAAATTGTCCACACATCTCCTGAAAATGTCCACATACCACCAGAAAATTGTCCACACATCTCCTGAAAATGTCCACATACCACCAGAAAATTGTCCACACATCACCAGAAAATTGTCCACATACCACCAGAAAATTGTCCGCGTACCACAACAAAAGTGTCCGCGTACCACCAGAAAACCCCCACGGCTGAAATAATCTATATCAGGGGTCCTCAACCCTTTTTTGCACCGCGGGCACATCTTAGATTTATAAAGAGATAATGGACACTAACTATCGCAACTCACTTATAATAAGAAAGGTTCATTTTTGCAAAAAGAAAAACAAACAAACAAACAAATAACAAACAAAATACTGTACGTATAAACGGCTGAGAATACATATTTGATGATGTAAGAAATAATCAGGTTTAAGAACAAAACCGATCTTCAAATCTTTTGAGTCAAACGTGTAATTACTGTGATCTTTGCACGTTACTGGCCTATTTTTCGTAGTTGTGAGTGTATGATGATGTTCCTGCACGCAAACAATCATCAGATGAGCATAAGTTAAAACATGATCTGTACTTAGATTTGACAATGCTCATTCTTGAATATGTGAAGCCAACATTTGAGTACATCTGATATTTTGCACTTTTTAAGAATGGTCACTGTTTTCGATCATATTTCAAAAGTCGTAATCAGATAAACGAGATTTTTAAAAACAACATCGTTCGAAAGGTCCGAAATCTCTCTCTAGTTCTTTTGTAGTCTGCCAATAGACGAAGCACTTTGAGTCATGTTTATTTGACAAACGAAAGAATTTGAAATAAAGATTACAGCTGGCTCTTTAAACGTAAATTGTTAAAGCCATCTTTCGAACGCATCTAGAAGTGTTTGGAGGTGGCCAATATGTAGTGACAGAATAAAATCTTCTTCATTAATAATTATCTTCATACCGGAGAAATATACAAGTGACATGGGTTATTAATTCTGGCTATGCAAGTAAAATAAGTAAAATCTTATTCTTTCATTCTCAAATCTTCCGCAGGCACACAAATAAACCTTGGCGGGCACCGCCTTGAGTACCCCTGATCTATATGATGTCTCAGACATTTTATTTCAAACCTCTTAGTTGGAAACCTCATACTTAGTTTTTGTGACCACATGCTTGGGGGTTGTGACGGTATTGCCTCCCCTGCTGTGCAGTAGTGGTCCAACAGTGGCCAAACTCAAGAGTATCTATTATAGGCTTCAATGGAGTCTGTCTTTACACAAGATTACTTTTGGCAGAAATGTAGATAGAAGAGTAGAAAAGCTTCTATCACATGGGTGTCTTCACAAGATATTCAGATAAGCGAAAACAATGCTGGTCGTTGCTGAGCACGTTAATTCTGTAATCTGCCGACACCTTCTATGAAGAATTTAAGCAATGGTTTATTCTAGCTCGTTAAGCCCCTGAGTTAATCAGTGGAATTATTATTATAATATAGCTCTGTTTAGAGTATGTGTAGTAATATGACTGAGACAAATATGTAGTACATTTAAAATGACGGAATCGAATTTAAATTGGTATAATTACCAATAACAAAATTTAATAATCTCTTTAAGTTTAACAGTTTAAAAGAAAGGAATAATAGTTAATTACAAAATAAGGTTTTCATCACTCGGGTGATGGGTTTTGATAAGAGGTTGGTCAAGTGGCAGCACATGGGTTAACTTAGCTGCCAAAGAGGATTCTAATCCTCCTTATGAGTTGGTTATTTTCACTCTGCTTGCGCTCGTCTTTGGTCAAAGTTCAGGCGCCGCACGTTCCCAGAACGTCAAGGAGTAACGGCCAAGCTGCTTCTGCGTCTGTCTATAAGACCCTCTTATGATGGCGTCTCGCACAACGTCAGTCCACTTCTACCTTCACTTGGTTCCAGAGATAGTACTTTCTGCTGGTACCACCAATAACTGTGATAGAAGAATAGAAACGAATGCTCTTCTGAGTATTGCGTTTTCCAACCCATAGTTATGGGTTCATATCTTCCCATACCACCATCCCATGTCAGAATTTACCCTCGATGAGAGAATTAAATTTAATCCCTCGGGATAAAACTTCCTTTACATTTAAACTGAACAGCTTTAGCTTTACATTACATTTAAATGAAAAGGTTAAACGTACAGGTATAATATGTTTTACGTTTACATCTCCACTCTTTGAAAAGTGTTCACAATAAAAATTCATTTATGTTTCATTTATATTTACACTTATGGAAAAGTTTGAAACTTCTATTAATTTAAAACGAATATTTCCCCATAGACATTTACACTGGGTTAAAGCTTGAGAACTTACATTAATTTTGAAGTGAATATGTTTATAGGCACATTTACACTGCTTTGAAAATGTAAGTATTATACTTAGAATGTACATCATTTCTTTCAATTTTCTCTCCCTGCTCAACATGAGGATCATCATAGAAAAGTGTAGAGAATTCAACGTTGACCTACATACTTGTTTCATTGATTACACCAAAGCTTTCAATTGTGTACAACATCAGCAGTTATGGGCAATTATGCAAAATATGGGATTTCCAAACCACCTTATACAACTCATCGCACTGCTGTACCAAGAACAACAGGCAGCCGTAAGAGTAGAGGGGGAAACATCAGAATGGTTTGAAGTACAGAAAGGAGTAAGACAAGGCTGTACTTTTTCCCCTTACCTGTTTAACATGTATGCCGAGAATATCATGAGAAACGTAAGAGATGACCAAGAACACACAGAGTTTGACTCATTTAACATCGGTGGGTACCAGATCCCGGAAATCAGATATGCTGACGACACAGTCCTCCTATCGATCAACCCGGAAGGACTTGAACAATTAATTCTGTCCACCAAAAAACACAGCGAGGCCCAGAATCTATACCTAAACACCAAGAAGACCAAAGTATTGACAACAGACAAAGTAAAGACCAAACCAGAAATTGAAATTGATAACGAAGAACTGGAAAGTGTTAATGAATTCGAATACTTAGGATCAATCATCAACAGCTCTGGCGACTGTGCAGTAGAAATTGAAGAAGACTTGCCAGAGCATGTATATTCCCAGTAGCAACATACGGCTGCGAGACTTTGACACTCAATAAAACAGTTGCAAAAAAGATTACATCATTCGAAATGAAATGCTACAGAAGGATGTTGAGAATACCCTGGACAGAAAAAAAGACCAACAGAGAAGTACTGCACTCACTAAACGTACAGGAACATTGGCTCCTAAATACCATCGCAATAAGGAAGCTGAAATTTTTCGGTCATATAAAAAGACATAATTGTCTGGAAAAAAAATAGTGATGGACGGGCATGGTCCCTGGAAAAAGGGGAAGGGGTCGACCTAGACGACGGTGGACCCAGGACATCACAGAGAGTCTGAACTTGTCTTTGGCTGATGCAGGTCGACTTGCCCAGAATCGTGATGCGTTCAGAGCAGCTGTAATGGAGACAACGTTCTGGAAAGAATACCTCACATGATGATGGCTCAATATGGAACCTGGAACTACTTTTTGCTTTTAGTTATCTTTACGAAACTATCAATAAAGCAATCACCAGCCCGTGCAGTGGTGGTTCATGAATCATCATACTATAAGCTGAGGTTGCTAGCCTCAAATGACTTTGACATCCAATAGCGAGTTTCATACATTAAAATTCACATGGTAATGTATTATATATATATTTATATATATATATTTATATATATATATATATATATAATATATATATATATATATATATATATATATATATATATATAATATTAATATATATATATATATATATATATATATATATATATATATATATATATATATATATATATATATATATTTATATATATATTTATATATATATTAGTTCACATGTTTTAGTAAGGAAACAAAATGAAAAATGCACTCATTTACGTCAATCTTGGCTACAGACGTTTTGCTCAGAGGACTTAAAAAAGGCACTGGCAACTGCCTTCTTTCACGTGTATGGGGGTTGATAATTTTAACTTCAGTTCCCTCTGACTCTGTGTCTTTCTTCAGTTTCCTAGTCCCGGTGTTCCTTATTAAAATGTAGAGATTTCCTGTGCTTTGTAAGTCTTATTTGGTTCTCCAATAAAAGGTCCGGTTAAAAAAAAAAGGAATTTTGAATCTAATCTTCACTTTGGCGAGGTCTGATTTTGTCTTGGCGAACGTGAAATTCTCAGTGAAATAAAACTGCAACATGGTGAGACTATAATCCAATCTTCCCATGCATTGCTGTTATGAATCTAATCAGAAAGATCCAATCATTTCAAATCATGCAGATAGGGTGTGATATTTTCAAAATAGTCCCACGTGAAAAATAAGATGCGTGCCTGCAAAGGTCAACGTATTACCATATATGAACATCTGGGGCCTTGCATTACACTCTTGTAAAAACACTTTTATTTAGACTCATATTGTCTCAAATGTAATATAAATCCATGATTACTTTTAAACAAGTGACCGGAAGCGATTATGTCACACTTGTCTGCCCACATGTGTCACACAGACCAGTAATCTCGTTATCTGTCGTGTACCGATACTGTAGGAGAGAACAAAGATCGCGAAGAGGTCGTCCATTTCGTCACAGGGGTCTACTTCTTAGAGTTAAAAGCCAAATACACAAAAGGCACGAGTCGCTCGATACCTGATCTCCTAATGAGGGACACGGCAATGAAGATAAATCTTAAGACATGGCAAGTTGGAAGAAGAAACGGTAAAGATAATTACCTCAAAAGAAGCGATGGGGGTTACATTAGGTCTGAAAGACTGCCTGGTTTTGACTGTTACAGGACGAGGGCAGTATGATCAGTATGAATTTGTTTTCACGGGAAGGGTTGAACTTGACAGGCGTTTCGCATGAATGCAAAGGGTGAAGGGTCAGTAAATATAATAACCCCTCCCCCCCCCCCCCCCCCGGTGATATTAGGTTTGTCTTGGTTTGACTAACAGAGCGTGAGGGCGGTAGAGTCAATATTAAATTCTTTTGACAGGAAAGCTTGGGCTTGCAGGAGCTTTTTGCATGGGGGGCCCGGGAGTGATCATGACCCCAAAGGTTGTGATGGGAGTGGCTCCAGGTCTGAAGGACTGTCTGGGTTTGACTGTAACAGGACATGAGGACACCGAGCTAGGACGGTGTATAACTATTAACACGGGTGTCCAGTGTACAACGGCATTTGAGGTGTGTACCATTTCCTGTGTACATGTCTTCATGTACACTTACTGTGTGCTCGTTCATGTATGCGTCTGTTAACTCTGCATGTATTCATATGTGTACTTGTCCACTCGTATATATTTTCATATGTGTATTTCTCAGTGTTTGAACGTCGACATTAACGGTCTCGTCATACATAATTACCTCTACACCTCACGGTAGAAGGGGAACGACTAAGTAAGTAGGTCATACATAATTTCGTTTCTTCTATTCCGTGCAATCATCTATTTATGAAAGTCTATACTGTCTTAGTTATTGTTTTTGTTGTTCTACATATTTGGCAGCAATACGACAAGATTGCATTGGAGATTCTTTGTTGGATTGATATTTTATTTTATTTATATTTCCCAGTTGAAGTTTTTTGTGGTTTAATGTCAAAGGTCAAGTCAGTGCTACTGTGTGGCTCTGAGACATGGAGAGCAACAAAAACAAGAACCAAAAAAGCTACAGACTTTTATAAATGGGTGCTTGCGTAGAATAGAAGGACTGAAATGGTATGACAAAGTCACAAATGTGGAATTGATGACAAGAACCAGACAAGTGCCAGTGGAACAAGAGATGAGAAGAAGACGCTGGCGATGGATAGGACACACATTGAGGAAACCTGTTGATAACATTACAAGGCAGTCCTTGTTCTGGAATCCACAGGGAAAGAGAGGCAGAGGTAGACCAAAAACACATGGAGAAGAGAACTGGATTGAAAATGGTGAAGAAAGCATGTACAGAACTTGAACTGATGGTACGTGACAGGAGGATTTAGCATGTGTTTGTTGAAGGCATATGCCCCTTAGGTAGCTAAAGGGTATTGATTGATCTAAATGTCCTAGTGCAATTAAAGCTCCTCTTGCATTTTGTATTCTTATTTTGGTATCATTGCTCCTTCTACTGTGTCTAAATTTCTATCAAGATACAAGCATGAGTTCCCATCTTAAGGGATCTATCTCCCAGTTCAATTTGGCGTTTATTTGACGCAACTATTCCATAAACTTTGACGTATCTATGTACATTGTCAGACGCGCTTGATGTGACCTCTCATCACGTATTTTCAATGTGTCTTCCATCAGGTTATGGTTATACAATAGAAGAACGAATGTTGGTGGCTAAAATTAGATCTTCAAGCTGTTAGGTATGCACCACAGGGCGTAATTAAATCTTTAGTGTAGCTCTTCGCTCCTAAGGATCATATAGTCACTAAAGCATCTTACCTACTTCCGGAAATCCTACGTCAAACCACGTGCTCATGCAACAGTGATTTATGTAGCAAATTGTATTACATGAGGAGGTTACCAACCCAATGCACCACGTCACATTAGTTGTCACTTAGGCTATACCTGAGGGGGCAGTAGATGTATTATTTCTTTCTGTCTTCATAGTTCCCCGGAAACCTAACGGAACTAAGGCCGTAGTGTCTACACTAATAGTTGTTCCGCCTCTGCCACGTGATGACGATAGTGGTGGGGGTGGTGATGATCATGATGAGGAGGATAATGAGGTGGAAGATAAGAGATAGAGATTTTTGTAAAATTGATTATGATATAATTCACATGTGGACAGCATATACAGAGACTGTTTATAATCTGCAGAAAATGCAAGAAAAGAAAGCCTCTCTCATTGCTGAAGTGGAGGAACTCGACAAGTTAATCAGCGGAACAAGATCCTTGTCCGGGAAACAGCGTCTAGCAGAATCTTCCCAACCCTTAGAGGACAACCGTCGAATAGATACAACCATCTTCACAGGTATAACAATTCCCATCACCCAGGGGCAGATATTTTCTGGGTATAGAGCCTCTGTTTAAATTTGGCTGTTCATGAGCCGTACAATTATCCCACTTTTGGAGATTTGGTTACGCCTTAGAGGTTTTTTTAAACATGAGTTGGTTCACTGGTTGCAGTCCCTCCCGAGCTGTCACACCCAAAAGGGTTAGACGTCAAGCACATAATACAAAGGAACAATGTGAGGGTTGTGCCAGCCATGCAGAAACGATTCGCTCAAGTTGTCAAATACTTAAGCTTGTCGATGTTGATATTTTCAGCATCCTCATCATAACTCTTCTCTAGATATGCTACTGATTGTCAAATAAGTAAAGAAAATAAATTAAGTGGTGGGCACTCGTAAGAAAGAAAGAAAGAAAAATAGAGAGAAAATAAGAAAAGCAAGCAGGCAGGCAGACAGACAGATTGATAGTCAGACAGACAGATAGACAGAAAGTCAGTCCGACAGACAGATAGTCAGTCAGAGAGAGAGACAGACACATATATATTCAAACAAACAGACAGGCGGACGGACGGACAGTCATTCAGTCAGACAAACAAACAGACAGATAGTCAGACAGACAGGCAGATAGTCAGACAAGTTGGCAGGCAGACATAAAGTCAGTCTGACAGACAGATAGACAGAAAAATAGAGCGAAAATGAGTAAATGGTAGGCGCTTGTAAAAAAAGAAAGAAAATAATAAAGAAAGAAAGAAAGGACAGACAAACAGACAGGCAGAGACAGGGAGACAGAAAGAAACCTCAAGGACAAGCTTACAACAAACTGCATGAGATAGGAATGCGATCTTTTCTTTGAAGCCAGTAAAAATCCCAAATAATACCACTGAGTTTGAATTTTGCACCGCTTAAAATTGACTGCGTTTGTTCCAAAATCCAAATTCATTAAACCTGAAAACAGAAACGATTTTTGTCATGGTAGATATTTATAGAGCTCAATGTTTCTAAAGTACATCCTCCTACTCCTGTGGTACAGTTTATAGTTTGTTCTTTGTTACTCAATTGTTTCGTTTTTAAATTGCTTTTTTGTGTGCCTAATTTGTTTATATGTTTGGAAATTCCAGAGGCAGCTTACAGGCGGGGTGGCCAGTTTGTCAACCTGGAGAACATCCGGCGTTTACCACGAGTAAGTTTCACTATTATGATCACGCGTGACAACATGCCAGCTTGTACTTTCTTACAGCTCTGCGCCTGTTCAAATATTGTACAGTCCTTCTTCCTAATGCCCGGTGTAGTCCCATGGAATCACTTATGAGACAAAGAAAGGATAGGACCAGAGGCGTCACTAGGGTGGGTGCGGACCGCACCCGGGTGACACCATCAGAGGGGGTGATCAGCTGAGAGGGTGACACCAAAATAACTGTCTATAAAATTTGTGTGCAGTGTTTCAGCAGAAATTTATTATTTTTTTATAAAAATATCCCTGTAGTTAGTTATAACCACAAAAACATTTTTCGTAAGCCCAGCTTACATGTGCTGAATCAATATACCTACAAGGCTAAAACTCTATGCTAGTTTTCTTTTTGAACCTTCTAATGCGCATTATGATTTAGTCGAGAATGTTCACTAAGTGCTGAAATGCTTGTGTATTTGTTCCTGTTAATTTTTTTTATTTTTTGGTATTATTTCATTTATGAGTATATTTCCATATGCATTTACGAGTAACATTAGTACAAAGAACATTACTAAGGATTCTGTATGGTCTGGTACGGGAGGAGGTTCATGGGGGTGACACCAACCCTAGTGACGCCTCTGAATAAGATTGCTGCTCCATCGGGCATGTCGTATAAGGCGAATAATATAATGTGTACTTGGGGCAGACAGCCTCGTCATGTGAAACAAATAGCTACAGAAACCACTGCCACAAGAGTGTGTGAATGCTTTGTGCAGACATCCTGCAAGGGGTCATGCTGTAGTGGTGACTCTATGGTCAATTATGAGCGGAAAGGAATATGGTGATGATGGTGATGATGGTGGCGATGATGATGAATCTACGAATTATAGTGTGACCGAGTTTTACGCGAGGGTTACAGTAAATATTAGGTTATAAGTAATTTTCTTGTATAAACTTTTGCTGGAGAAAACTTGCTTTGTTTTGTCAGGTACACTGATTATAATATTAGTAGCTCTGCTGAGGGAACGGTCGCTGTTGCGTGCGAACAAGTGTGAAACAAGAATTGTTAGAGAAATGAGCTAAAGCCATTTCTTTTGAACTTACGCTGTAGGAAACTTGTTTTGAGCGTCAGATGGTGGGAGTGATTAGACAGCCCTGCCTCTGGAAACAAAGTTCGTAAAAAAAAAACTGGGATTCCTAAAACCAGGTTGCGTCATGCTCCAGTCTAATAACACTTGGGGGGGGGGGGACTAATAACAAAAAAAACTTTTTTTTTCTTTCCCCCCCCCCTCTAACATTTCTATGTTTTCTGGTCAATTTTAATGCGCTGTTTTTAAATCTGCAAACCGTTTTTCTCTATCAGGTCGGGATCTCTAGAAATACGCAATTGAAGTTTTTTAACAACGCATACAGTATTACAACATCATTCGTACAAGAAGTATAACAGTTATGTAGGCTTGAATTTCTTTGCAGTCGACTTTCGTCGGTGAATGGCATGTGGTACATCGCGATGAAGCATCCAACAATAATCGGCAAGCATGGTCACACTCCACCGTCCTTGATAACGTGACTCCATTACGGCGATATCTTGATGGAATCGTTCTCCATGTTCATCGCTGACTTCGCCAAGGTTGTCAGGGAAAAAGTCAAGATGTGAATCGAGCAAATGGATTTTGAGGGACATGTTACAGCCCATAATTCTGTATGCATCTATGCACTGCTTAACAATATGCAACATAGTCAACAGATTTGTGATTTCCCAGAAAGTTATCGACGATCGATTTGAATGCCATCCATGCGCGAAGTTCACTACCATGTAACAAGTTCTCGAATTGTTTGTCTGCAATAACTTTCCTAATCTGAGGTCCTACAAAGATACCTTCCTTTATCTTTGCATCGCTAAATTGCGGAAACTTTTCTCGAAGATAAGTGAAAGCTTTGCTCGTTTTATCTAACGCTTTTACAAAATTCTTCATGAGCCCCAACTTTATATGTAACAGTGGTAAAATGAAGCTGTCTTTGTTAACTAATGACTCGTGTATTACATTTTTATGCCCGAGCTGCATACGATCCCGGATAGGCCACACCTTTCTTGCATAATGTTCCTGTCTGTTGCGGCTGTCCCATTCACATCAGAAGCAACAAAATTTAGTATACCCAGTCTGCATGCCCGTGAGAATTGCAAGGACCTTAGGTCTCCACAAATCAGCCATTGGGAGTCATTGTACTTTATTGTTTCCAAACGTATAGCCATATTGTCATAAGTTTCTTTCATAAGAACAGAGTAGGTGACTGAATTGATGAAAATAAATTTCTGTTATGCAATAACACGGCTTTTAGACTAGTCTTGGAAGAATCGATGAAAAATCGCCATTCGTTGACTATGTGCTCATGACCGTTTACATCTTTGCAATAGCAAATGTCATCATCCATCTCAAAGTATTGAACAAGTTCTCTGTGTCTATGACGAAATTTAGATATCGGAGTATTGGGCGCTAAAAGATTCCATTCTTTGAGTCGCGAACCGAGTAATTACGCTTGTCCTTTGGTAAGAGCGAGATCACGTATTAGATCTGAAAGTCCTGAATGGTTAATTAAGTAAACACCATCATTCACCGGTATGTAATCTGAGTCAAAATTAGTTTCTAATGCAGGTAAACTATCACTTTCTGATGGTTCATTCACGTCCAACGGATTATGTTCTGGTGGTACTTGGATCGGACACGTGATTGGATCATGAGGCACTGGTTTCGAAACCAATTTAATATTTGAATAAACCACAGACTTTCTAGTTTTAAAAGTGAAACCATGGATATTTGTCAAGCAGAAGTACAATCAGTAGTGTGATTTGTATGTTCACGCCATATTACTGGCACTCCAAAAGGCATCGACTTATGCTTCGGCGATTTTTCGTAACCAACCTGCCAATGTATCGAACAGACTGCATTTGGCTACCAAGATTTATTTGCATCATCAACTTTCGAATCGAAATAAAGTTCATATGCTTTCTTTAGTAATGGTGTAAAGATTTTTATGGTCAACATGATCGGTAAAATATCCGCACACGTAACAGAACAGATCAGCCGAATTTCTACAACTTCTAGAAGCCATATTTTGCTCAGAATTATTTCAAAATACAGTAACTATTTGAAAAATCGCGTAACATATGTCATGCATCTTTTAGCAGTATAAAAAGTAGAATTATGTTGCTTTTTATTAATTTTTAATAAGTTATATAGTAAAAATGAAACGGAGCAAATAACGGTTTCCCAGAAATATATTTATTCACAAATATCTTAAGAACCCGACGTGATAGAGATAAACGGATTTCAGATTTGAAATCAACGCAAGAAACTGACCTAAGAACACTTATTCTTATATAAGAAAGAAAAATGTTGTTTGTCAGTGTAAGTAAAGCTAGTTCCATAGCAGATACTGCTGGATGGGAGTTATGTGTTAGAGACTTTATTATACTGGGTTCATCATTGAGAGGGTGACCAATTCCCTTCCTCGCTGCCTTTTCCTTCCCTAACTCAAGAGCAAAGTCAGGGTACCCATTTACAGCAGGGTAGATTGGGAGCGTGATGATAACGTGAATCGGACCCGGCGCCGTTGCAGCGAGAGACCACCGCTCTAACCACTCTGTCAATCGGACGCTCATGCTCCAATCTACCAAGCTGTAAACGGATGCAACTTGAGGTTACGGGAATCCAAAGGCAGATAGAGGAAGGAAACTCGTCACCCCATCTCTTAAACCTGAGACCTGGTATATAAGAGTCTCTACCACTTAATTCTCCTACGACAGTATCGCCTATGGTGCTACCTTCACCTATAAACGGGCTTTGCTTGTTTGTACATTTTTATTTATAGTGTAAATCAGTGTTTCCCAAATTTTTTCGGGTTACCGCACTCTTAGCTCACTGAAGGCATCCTAGCGCCCCTCCATTCATGCATTGCATAAAAAACGTAGGGTTTGTTAGGCTACGTAATACGTTCTCATTTTAAGCACTCACGTCCCATTATATAATCAAACTGCTTTTATATATAAGCTTTATAATAAGTAACAGTGTTAAATTTAGCCTGACAAATCGTCAACCACTCATTACGACTGAAAGCCCCCCCCCCGCCACTTTTACTCTTTTCGCCCCCTAAGAACCTCCCTACGCCCCCCGGGGGCGGGGGGGCGGTACAGGCCACTTTGGGAACCACTGGTATAAACGGTAACTTAAGCAGCTAGGTTGCATTTGCTGTCCGTATATTGAATAGCGAATCTGATTGTTTCGTCCAGGGAAAGTCAATCTATCAGGGGCCCGACACGTCTTGGGAGTTTATCAGGTACAAGAGAATGTTCAGTACAACGTTTGAGACCGGCAAGCTGGAGTTTCCTTTGGAATATAAACGAAGGACAGAACTACATATAGAAATGACCAAGTAAGAACGACTGACAGATAGTACTCAGAGAGGAGTGAAAGTATGAGAGTGTGACAGATATGTGTTCTGTTGTCAGTGTGGATTTTTTCTTAACCATTGAAGATTCTCTAATTCAGTGGTCTGCAATTATGGGTAAATTATCTCGGTGGGATAATTTTAGAATTTTTCTAGAATAGAGAGATCAATAGTAACAAGTGTACATTGTTAGCCATTAGACCAGCTAGGAATAGAATTCGACTCTGTCGTTTTTTACCCAGATTGTCTTGCATATAAATAAAACAACCCAGTGTTTCGTAGTTTTTCCTCATCAGTAGAAAACAAGTCCCCCGCGCAACTTCCCGGAAGTCTCTGAAGCGACAGAGAAAGAATAGGACTAATGTATCATCTTTCATCAAGCGATGTCGTACAAGGCCACTCATATGATGTTGTGCGTGGAGATGGTCAGCGTTGGGTTGTTTGTGGTTCCATGCTTCGTAAAGGAAGCGCAAAGGGAAATAAAAAAAAAAATATGATACAAGTAAGCACAGCTGAACCTGCGTAATTTTTTTATTACGTTTTCAATAATGAGACTGAGGGACAGAATATACGTTTTACTGGCAGTTTTACTGATAATGTTTTTTTTTCTGTATGTCCATCCACGACAGCTACATCAAAAAATCTCCCAGAGGAACATCAAATTATCACTGAAGTCTTGGTCAACGATGTGCGACCTATCATCGATTGTCTACGAGCAAAGGCGTGGTGGAAAAAAACGAAGTCCTTTCTGGTCTCTGAAGAGATGGATTAAAAAATTGGCAATATGAAGAAACGAGGAGCATGTGCCAACCATATACTATCTACGGAAGCCCTTATTGGAACAGTTGATAGAAATTTCAGGTCTGACGTAGTAGTTCGAAGAGCTGCTAGCTGAGAGATATCAGTGGCGTTTGTTGCGGATGAAGGTAGTTGGTAGGAAAAAAAAAAAACGAAATGGGCGGGTTTTATTTGAATTGAGAGATGTGGTCTTTTATTTCATTCATTTCTCAATTCAGATTTGATATTATGCAGGACCGAAGTTGTTATTGGTTCTTTCACTATCATTTGGCAAGGTTTTGCTGTTTGAAATTCTGTTTTTCACAGTAATTATTCGGTCTAGTGTTGGCTTATTTATTTGTTTGTTTCTTTCTTTCTTTCTTATTAGTCTTTCGCATGGAGCTTTTATCGTTCCGTGTTATTTTGCTTTATGTATGTTATAATGCTATTTGACTTATGATAGTATCAATGACAGAACCAGACTACGGGGTCTTTTATATTAGGACACGCATCTTTATATAACGACGGACCTTGTGTCTAGGTTGAGCGGTGCGCTCCTCGTAAAAACGACGCAAAACGTTTTTAATTAAACACACACTCACACACACACTCACACACACACAAATTTGACTTTTATTAAACAACTGTTACGGCTAGTGCTGCTTGCATCAAGCAAGTACTTCAACAACACTTCCTCGGACTAAAACATACCACGACTACACCTACTCCCCCACTATAACAACAACAATAACTGACTTACTAACTACTACATCTACAACAATAACTACAGCCCCACTGCTACTACTACAACTACTTTTTACTGCAACAACAGCTACTACTGCTTCAACTACCACTACTGCTCCAATTACCACTACATCTACAAACACAACAACAAATACAACTACTACTATTAACTGCTGGCTACTATTACTACAATTACCACAACTACTGCTAAATCTATTAGCAACAACAGTTTTACTCCTACTACTATTTTTACTTACTACTTTTACTACTACAACTAATACTACTACCACTTCCAGGGAAGCAGACGAGCAGGATGAAGAGAGGGGGTTGGGGGAAGACAAGGGTAAGGGACTAAAAAATCTACATGCTGATGCCGCTGTTCCAAAGATCGGCCATCTACAGACGTTTTCTGGAGATGTACGCCAGAACTGTCACAGGTAGAAGATAGATACACGTGGTTGTTCATTGTTGGTTTCTCTCCTACAAGTGGCATCGCTGATAATGAGGATGATGAATGGTGATAATGGTGGTGGTGGTGATGGTAATGATTGTTGGTAATGATGATGATATGTGGGTGATGATGATGATGATGATAATGGTGGTGGTGTGTGATCTTGGTGTGTGTGATGATGATTAGTGGTGTGGTGGGGGGATGGTGATGGTGGGTGGTGATGGTTAATGATGGGGGCGCGGGCGGGGGCGGTGGTTAATGATGATGATGATAGTGGTGAGGATGTTGGTGGTGAAGGTAATGATAGTTGGTAATGATGGGATGATGATGATAGTGGTGTAGGATGGTGATGATGGTGGTTGGTGAATGGTTAATTTGTGTGATAGTGTTTTAATGATCAGTGGTAATGATGATGATGAATAGTGGTGATTGATAGTGATGATGATAATGGTGGTGGTGGTGATCATGGTGATGATGATGATTACGTGGTTATTGGGAGGTGGTGGATGGTGGTGGTGATGATGGGTGGTGGTGAGCTGTTTGTTGATGGTGACGATGATGATAGTGTTGAGGATGGTGATGATAGTGATGAGGATGGTGATGATGATGATAGTGGTGAGAATGGTGATAATGGTGAGGATGGTGATGATGGTGGGGATGATAATGGTGAGGTTGGTGATGGTGGTGATGAGGATCATGATGTGGTTAAAATGGTGGGGGTGGTGATGATCATGGTGATGATGATGATAGTGGTGAGGATGGTGATGGTGGTGGTGATGATCATGGTGATGATGATTTATAGCGGTGAGGATGGTGATGGTGTGGTGTGGGTTATAATGATGGTGGTGGAGGATGTTGATGGGGTGGTGATAATGATGGATGGTGGTGAGGATGATGATGGTGGCGGTGATGATGATGGTGGTGATAGTGATGATGATAATGGTGGTCATGAGGATGATAATGGTGGTGATAGTGGTATTGGTGATAGTGGTGGTGGTGTGGTGATGATAATAGTGGTGGTGGTGATGATTGAGATGGGGATTTGATGTGAAAAAATGGTGAGGATGTTGATGGTGGTGATAATGATGATGATAATGGTGATGGTGGTAGTGATGATGATGATGATGATGATGATAAAGGTGATGTGGTGAGGATGATGATATTGGTGAGGATGGTGGTAATGATGATGATGGCGATGAAGGTGATGATGATATTGATCAAGGTAATGAATGTGGCGATGGTGGTGATGAGGATATTGATAGTGGTGATAAAGATAATGATAATATTGATGATGGTGGCGGTGGTGGTGATAGCGATGATGGTGGTGGCGATGAAGATGTAGTGGTGAGGATGATAGGGAAGTGTTGGTGATTCACGGGTAATGATGTTGATGACAGACAGAGATTTTTGTAACACTGATTATGATATAATTCACACGTGGGCAACAACAAACCATTAACTTTGTAGAAAAGAACTGGTTCGTACGACAATAATAAAACACTAAGAAATTCAATGACAAGTAAATAAACAACATTCACTTTAAAGGATGCGTTGTTGTGCTTAAACGTTTCTACAGCCTGGGGGATAGCTATGGCCCCACACCCAATCCTTCTTATTAGTTTTTTTTACGACATGTTCTGAAAGGTTATAGTGTTGCAATTCTTGGATCCCGGTAACACACGTGCGAAAATGTGTGGGAAACTTTATGTGTGGAGCAGACGGTGGCTTTGGATAGGACACCTGTTGGTAAAGTCCAGCTGATAGCATTACAAGGCAGTCCTTGTTGTGGCACCCTAGGGCTCAAAGAAATAGCGGAAGACCAAAAATCACACAAGGAGAAAGATAACTGGAGACAGACGTGACAGGGATCAGGAAGACACGAAGAGACCTTAAATGGATGGCACTCGGCAGGAGTGTTTGGAGTGTATTAGTTTCATGGAGTGTATTAGTTTTTCATGGAGTGTATTAGTTTCATGGAGTGTATTAGTTTCATGGAGTATATTAGTTTCATGGAGTGTATTAGTTTCATGGAGTGTATTAGTTTCATGGAGTGTATTAGTTTCATGGAGTAAATTAGTTTCATGGAGTGTATTAGTTTCATCGAAGACGCGTTCTCCATAAAAGGTGAAAGTAAAGAGTTCCCTATACTAAGTTCAGCATCAAGAGCTGGGTTGGCCAGTTCCTTTCCTCCTCACACTGCATTTTCCTTCCCTAACTCAAGAGCAAAGTCAGGTACCCATTTACAGACTGGAGCGTGTCGATATCGTGAGTCGAACACGCCACCTTTGTCGCGTGAGACCAGCTCGTGTTCTGTATAGGGAGCTAACATGTAATGGTGATAATGAAGACAAACGTAAAAACATATACGACATAGCACGTAGTTTTTGTCACCCAGCCTTAAGACAAAAATAACAAACAAACAAATGTTAGTCTGTTATTTACATATTTGTAGAACTGGATCTAAATGTAAAAGCGGGAATTTTTTTTATGTCACGGTATATTGACGACACTCCGGTGTACAATGAAACTGTCGCCCATTAAAACTTCGAATGTCAGGAGTGGTTTGTCCGGACCAGCCATGTTGTTGTAAGATAATTTAAATACCGTTTACGTGTTTTCTCCATCTGTGTGGATCCCGTAGCGTGAACAGAAAAGGGAAAAATGGGAAAACTGCGGTATAGCCTTGTGTCTAGAAGGGGTAATAAATATCAATGAAAAGGAAGCTGGATACTTCACTGCGTTTAAGGAAAACAGAACCATATGAAAAGGAAATACTAAACCCTGGTGGAACGACACGAGTAATTTGACCTATGACAAATATGCATGGATATTGGCTGCTGGAAGTTCCCATTACCCCCCCCCCCCCTTTTTTTTTCCCTCTTTAAAAAAAAAAAAGAATTCTGACCAAATAAAAAATAACGGAAAAAAAAAAAAAAAAAAAGAAAAGAAACAGAAAATCATGATGGAATGTTGACGTCCGACGAAAGAAAAGGCAAAATTAACACACTCAAAGTTATATATAGACGTACATGGAAATGACTAAACGTAAAAATCTTTGAATCAGTTTGCGGAAATCCAGTGTCTCATAAGTAATCGCTGTCGTGAAAGTAGATGGGCACACCCAGTTGACTGATATTTGATCATTGAAATATATGCTGCGATTTACAACTACGATACCAGAAATGAATCATTCCATCAATGTCCTTTAGCTCCCCAAAGGTCTTCAATAATCTTATGTCAAGTCTTCCTTCCAGTCCAAGTATTTTTCTTGTGCCCTCGCGATAATTCTGATTTGGATTTGCCAGCAATTCTCAATTACAGTTACAGTAGAACTCCATTTATCCGAACCCCCATGGGACCGAGCATCGTTCGGATAATCAAATGTTCGGATAATTGGATTACATAATGTATCGAGTACATGTACACATATTTCTAAAAATAATTAATCATCACAAGGAAAATACAGTATAAAACATATTTACTTGTACTGTAATAATAATACCCACACTGTATTAGATCACTGTATCACCAAAATCTTTTACACTGCAGTGCATGTACTACTTGTATTAATTATTTTTGTTAAGAAAGAGAAATGTTTTCAAAATAACATTACAAACGATTCAAAACCAGGCGCAACTTACGTATATATGTACTTGCACAGATGTAGCCCACTATTTAAAATAATGAGGAATCCTCTTTTGCACCAAACTGGATAGTCTCCTTTTGGCTGCTAAGTCCCGCATTCTCTTCAACAGCAGAAGCTGTGTAGGACAGCTGTCATCTTCTTGCTCGTACCAAGCCATCGCTGTTTCTAGTGCTATAAAGGCCTCTTCAGGACTTGGTCGACGTTTTGGTTTTTTTCATAATCTACAAGTACATCATGTACTTCTGAGGAGTCTTCATCATCGGTCACTACATGTATTTGGTTTTCTTCTTGCACAAAAGACAAAATTTCTTCGTCATTCAAAAACTGAAAACTTACTTACTTACTTAGTCGTTCCCCTTCTACCGTGAGGTGTAGAGGTTTGGAAGAGAGAGCGCCAGACTATTCCATCGGCTGTCTTCCTCCCGGCCCGGCTCCACCCCAGCCCCCGGTCCCTCAAAGATTGTCCAATGTTGTCCTCCCAGCGGACCCCGGGGTCTGGACCCCTGGCTATCTGCCTCCCATGCCTGCCGCGGCAGCCGATCCTCTCCCACTCCGCAGACATGGCCAAACCAAAAACTGAAAACCAGAATCATTATCATCTTCTAGCCACATGTGTGCATCATCTTTGTCACAGTCCGAAAATCCGGGCATTGCTTGAAACAGTTCCACAACTTCATTTATACAATCATCATTTGTGTCCACTGCAGTAGTTTCATTTCCTCCTTTTTTTCCAAAGCAATCTACTCCAAGCCTTGTTGAGATATCTTGTGACAGGGTGGTCCAAGCATAAGCTAACATATAGCAGCAGTCTTTGAGATTAAGCTTTTTGGAAAACGCCACCACACTTTCTTCATCTTCAGCCAACAATAAACGTCGCAGGACTTCCTTGTACATCTTTTTAAGCTTTGCTATAACACCCTGATCCATTGGTTGAATCAGTGCTGTTACATTGGGAGGCAGAAAAATTACTTTAAAATTTGCATCAACTGCATTCAATGTATCCGTCTCTGGATGAGATGGTGCATTGTCCAGTAGAAGAATTACTTTTCCAGTTTTCTTTTCTTGTTCTCTCAACCTCTTCACATTTGGGATGAACTGATTTGTATACCAATCAAGAAATATTTCACTATTCATCCAAGCACTCTTATGTGCTTTGTAACACAATGGGAGACATGTCACATTCTTTAAACAACGTGGTTTTTTGGCTTTGCCGATCATTAGCACCGGTAAACGATGACTTCCACTGGCATTCGCGGCTACCAAAATTGTTACTCTCTCTTTGCACTTTTTAAACCCAGGGGCAGCTGCTTCGCGCTGAGATGCAAGTGATTTTTGAGGCAATGATTTCCAGTATAAGCCAGTCTCATCGGCATTATACACATCATCGAGTGAATAACCTTCTTCTTCCAAAAAAGCCAAGAATGTTTCTTTAAAATTTTTAGCGGTAGTTGCATCGCTAGATAAAGATTCCCCTTGAATCTCCAATTCTCGTATGCCATGACGAGATTTAAAGTTTCTTAACCATCCCTGGCTAGCCTTAAAGTCAGGAGGACCGTCAAGTTGATTGTTGAACTGAAGTGCCTTTTCACACAACAGAGAACCAGAGATAGGTTCCCCTTTGCTTCTTCTTTGCACAAACCATATATACAAAGCCTCTTCCAATTTCACATCTTTCGCATTTCTCATGGTTTTACGTTTCTTCGACCCATTTTCACTATCAAATTTCGATGCAAAACTCATAATTTTATCCTTGTTACTTTTGATGTCAGAGACGGTAGCTTTCCCAACATTGAAAATCCTCGCAAGTGAAGACACAGTTTCACCTTGTCCTAGTCTCTTGATAATTTCTGTTTTCGTTTCAATTGACAAAACATTGCGGTTCCTTTTATATGCTTTAGGCCTACTGGAAAATGCCATATCGCACAGAGAAATACTTGTACACCAAAATTATTCTGCTGTAGTAGCAGACACAATTATTTTAAGTTGAACTGTCTGTTTAGCCAGTGTTCTACCTAGAACGCACACGTACACTGGATTGGTAAACCAGATATTAACTGACTTTATGATCTAACTGACTTCCTGTACGTAAGCGACCGACCATTAGCCATCCCATTCTCTACAAATTGTTCGCACACATTTGAAGTTTGCCGCATCAAAAGATTCAGAATTTTAGTCTAACGTGACTGTGGCATCTGATTTTTTTTTTTTTTTCTGGAAAAAGTGTTCGGATAATTGGATGTTCGGATAATTGGGGTTCGGATAAATGGAGTTCTACTGTATTATCATTTCACCCATTTATATTATTTATACAAAGTAAGGAGGGTGTCCTGAAATAAGTCAGTTCACAAAGGAAGGCTTATTCCCCGTGTTAGAATGAAGCAATCCACTTTCTTTGAATATGTTACGAGAAGAAGAAAGAAGGAATATATCGTGGCAACAGGAAAGATTAAAGTAAAAATAAATCTAGAACGACAAAGAGAGAAGATTCTGGACAATTTGATATAATGACAAGGAAAGAAGTCAACACAAGATTTGATAAGTGTTATGTAAATTAGTAGGTACTTACATAATTTGGATGGACAGGAACCGCTGAATTGCCTTGCTTGTGCTATAGCACATTTCATAGTAATAATGTAGATTTTGTGAGGACAGTAGTTATAGATGTTGTCTCGTTGACTGTAGAGATAAACTGCGTCTATTCTGTGAAACAATGGAACGTTGAAAATCGTTCATTAAGCGCGCTTAAAAGTATCAACAATCGGTGTAGTGAATTTTCCGTTATATGATAAATATGAATGAGCCGTAAGAACTATTTACACGGAAACGTTTTGCATAAAAATACTACAACAAACAGTACTGGGGGACATGAAGTTGTGGAGAGACATGATCATCTACGCCACCAGTCGTGGTACTTTTCTTCTTCTTCCTCGTTCGCCCTGAAAAGGACGGTGGTTGCGTTGTGTCTGTTTACGCCGTAGCTGTGATATCTGCACCTTTCGGTCGACACATCCGACTTCAGCACGGCATTTTTTAGGGACCGGGTTTGCCTTCCCATTTCGATCCGCCCTCGCTCAGCCAGACTGCACTGCTGCAGACTGTTTCCAGGACCACCATGTGGAGGTGGAGTGCGGTCTTGACCAGCTCTGGTTCGCTGGTCCTGACGCAGGCAGTACAGCTATGGGTCGCTGACTGCATTCACTATTGCTGCATCTTGGGAGTCGTGGTACTTGAAGAAGATTATTATTTCTCACTATTTTTTCACTAGTGTTTTTGCTAGTTGTCTTAAAGGAAGGCCTTGTAGTTCTAATGTAGGTCATTTCTCTGTAGTTTGTCCTAGTTCGACTTGTGCTACCAATTTTTGGTTTACTATCAGTTTTTATTATAAATTAAAAATAATATCTACCATCATCATTAGCATTAGCATCATTATCATCATCATCATCACTGTGGTAAAGTGGGATGTTATAAATATTTATAGGGGACTTAGTGTACTGACTGAGATCAGCTGTGAAGGTATCTATATCTAATTATAGATGACCTTACTTGCTACCCCATATTATATCTCAGTCAGAATTATTTTGGAATATTGTGATGACTACGTGGAATGTCTAGGGTATGTATATGATGAAGTGTAAGTCACAACAACAACAACAGATAAACCATTTAATTTATTCCACCACACTTGACAACACTGTGACACTCACATACATATAACACTCTATGAGAATATCTTACATGAGTCACTGATAAATTTTCAAATATCAATATGTATTCAGTGCTGTCATTAATGTATATGTGTCCTGATTCAAATACAAAGGGAACCAGGAATCACAATCAATTTTAATTACAAGTTATATGTACAGAATTTATCAATATGAATCTTGTAGTGACATATATTATTAATAGTATCCTATGTTTGTCAGTTGTGTAGTAGTAATATGAGGTAATACTGGTTTTGTTTTGTTCAAGCTCTGTTGGTATTTGTCATCATGACTTCAATAGTTTGTTTCTGTTGGAACTAGTATTGGAGATGTTCTCAGTTCCTGGTATTAAAACAATTAAATTCCCCTCTTAATTTTATTTTACAATGTCATTTTAAGATGGGGTACATAATGTTGAGCTCCGCTGTCCACAAATTCTTAACTTTCGTGATGACTGTAGGAAAAGACTCCTCTGCTCGATTACTTCAATGAGTTCTGGAGCCACCTCACTGTTTGCTATATGGACCAAGGAGTATGCTGTCCGCCTCTGGATTCAGCAAAGCTCTGACCAGGTGCTGCTCAATAACTTTAAGACCACGGACCCTGAAACAAGAAGGTTGTACCTCCTACTTCAGAACTAATTTATACTCTATTTCTACACTGAACACAATACATAACAAACACTGAGTTCAGAGCGTTAGGCCAACTGTCAGCTTCATCTGAAATACTTTACACCAGTATTTTCCTCCCTAATGGTTACTACGCCTCTGCAATTCCAGCATTATTTCTTTTTAGTCAATAATCTAGGTGTCAGTGTACTGTTTGGCCATTCCATGCAGTTTTACTTTCCTCCGACACCTTCTGTTCAGGCTGGAGCACTATAGGCTTTACCTCATGTTAGCTACTGAACCACCCCTCTATACACACAGCATTATCAATTCACATTCAATTTTAATTAAAAAAGATACTCAAATATTTCAAACCTACCACAATTTCATGGAAAATAACAGATACACTGTGACGTTGAATGGCAATGAAATTATAGCACCAAATTCGATCTGCCGATGTCCCAGGCTTTTTATTTTTAACAAAAATATACACTGGTGCTCAACGCACTGTTTCTTAGTAGGTTTATTTACAAGATGTGGCCCGGAAACAGACGCCCTGAATTGTGTATATTGGCAGCTCTAACCATTCATGCCATGAACCTGTCTACACAGCTTTTCAAAAAAATGTACTCCTACTCACGTTTCCCCTGACAACGAAAGATAGTATTTATAGTCCGACTAATCGTGTTTAGCCTTACATTTGTTGCGCTCCAATCAAATAGGAGTTAACATGGTAGGCTATTTCCGTAACGTAATGTTTTTTCAAAAACGTTATAAAAAAATATTATTCTCAGAAATGATTTCATTCTGTCAGTCACCCCCACTTATTTTATTTTGGCTATAACTTGTTAATTCCTAGACTATTTGCGTAACGTTTTACATATTCTTTGTCAGCAAGCCCTAAGGAACCCAAATATGCAAATTTAAAAGAGCTAAGTGGCTGCGTTCAAAATATGCAATTTCTTCTACCTCCTGTTTACTTCGAAGATGTGCTGTCTGGGTACTGTAATGTTTTCAAACGTAAACCAGTATAATGTCATGTTTCCCAATAAGAATTTTTCAGGATTTTTTAAAACCGAACTCTGGTATGGGTAGTGTTTTTTATCACTGTCGATTTGAAAAAAAAAAGCTAGTGCTTGTGGCCTTACACGCGTGATGGTAGTAATTGTGTATCGCGCGACTGTGGTAGTATTGCCTGCGTTCCGGCTTTCAGCCCCTCCCTTTCTTTCTATCTTTAGTCCATCTGTCTTACGTTTATGGTAACAGAGTGTAGAAGAAGACATGAGTGGAAGTTTAAATCTAGGTCAACTGCGTAGCTCAAGGTTTTTCTTAGAATTGGAGTACACTTGTTAGTGTGTTTGGGAAAGGCGTGTATACTGCAGAAGGCGTTACTATCAACGTGAAACGTTACAATTTGCAGACGCAGGAGAAAACATGGGGGATTTCGCGTACAGTCATTGTGACAGCACTGTTCTTTACCATTCTTCTTTCCTTTATTAAATTTATTTGTTAGGCTTTACATTTACCTTTTAATTTATATATGTGTATTTAGAATGTCTCACGACAATCACCACCATCATCAACTGCCATCTCCACAACGAAGGTCAACTGCAGTATATCTCCAAACGGCTTCTGTCTCTTATCTTGATGGTGCACTATGATAGCCTCTTTCCTCTTCGATCTCTTGATTTTATCTTTCCGAAATTATCTCGCTGTCTTCCTCTTGCACGTTTGCCTTAAACTCTTCCCTCCGTTATTTTCTTCCGCATGGTGGTAACTTTTTATATGGCCGACAGATGTATAGAGCTAGCGTAAAAGTTGAATGATACACCAAAACAAGGGATGTTTTGTGCTTTCCTCTGTGCCAAGCACAGTCACAAACAGGAGACAACCATAAGAAATGTAGATAGGGGGTGTGAGAAAAAGACAAAGGAAACTGTAAAGGGCACCTTTGTTCCGATTTTTTTTCTCTTACCCTATTTACCATTCTTCTTCTGCTTTCCGTTTATTAGTCATGCAAGTCTGCAGCCCTATCGAAAGCACGAAGTCCACAGTCTTTTCCAGGTCCATGCGGCAACCTCATAGCTTCTGTCTGAGCTCAGCACTCTCTGGCCAGGTTCTGGCATCGTAGGTCATTATGGGCTGAGCAGTTTTGGATAATGTGTTCATGAGTCTCGATTCCGGTCCCACACGGACATTCATTAGCGTGATATATCCTGAGGTGATAGAGATGGCCTAGAAAAAGATGGTCTGCTGGTGTTTGTTTATGCTGGTGGATGGGGTCGGATCTGTTGTCTATATCGCTTTTCTTTCTTCCATATTGGTAGTTCGGGTTTTTGGTGGTGATTTTCGATAGGGCAATAAAGTGGTTGAATTCTTTTCTTTCAGGCATTACTTTCCGTGGGCAGAATAAAGGAAAGGCTAGAGAAAAGCTCTGAAATACCTCGGAATAACATTCGATAGCAAGTTATCATACAAGTGCCATGTTGATCTAATCATATAGAAGTGCAACAGAGGGTCTAGCAGCCCTAAAAACAATGGCTGCAGCGCGCACCTGGAACAGAGACTACTGTTTAGCTAAATCCTGTTATCATCAGTTAGTATCCATGTCACTCATCGAGTATGGTCTGGGAATACTCCACGCTGTCAATATCACAATGGTGAACGATTTTAACGCATTTTTTTGAATGAATTGATGCGTGTAATCTTGGGCTGTACGCGAGATACCCCTATTGTGACGATGCGATACGTGTTAGGATTACTGTCGATTAGATCCAGATATGCGATGGCTCAGTCAAAAGCCTATACAAAAGGCACCTTCTGCATGGAAACATAGCTTGACGTTCAGGTAACGAGAATAAATCGGGGGATGTCATAGATGGCACAGGCAGAGGTCAACGATTATAAGCAAGTGACCACAGTCGATTATATCCATATTCACAGTGGAAAGTAGAATAAGTCAGATAAGAACTAACTGGACTAACTACCAGCAAGGTCATCATTAGCTTGGTAGAGAGTGGCAAAACTTTCGCCAATGGGAGGGCAGAGCTGAAAATTGATCATCTGATAATAATGACCATTCTGGGGATGATAATGTCATTGTGTACAATGATAGGTCTGTAAATCCGTTGGTGAGAAATCCATGGTGGGGCATTTCTCTGCCAGAATAAACGACAGAATCGTCGCTGAACATAGCGGGGCTTACATAATAACAGCCTCCAGCATTAGAATGGAGGTAGAAGCAGCTACTGCAGCTTTCAGGTAGCTGTCTGAGACTTTATTAACAAAGCCAGTTATTGTATTAGACTCACACATTTCCATGCTTCGGAAGGTCCAAAGTAAATGGCCCCGGCATGAATGAAAAACTTCCATAGAAGATTCGAATCTCCTGGAACTAGTGTTGATCTACTGGTCCTGGTCGTGCAGGGGTACGAGGCAATGAAAGAGTTGACAGACTAGCTTCAAGAGCACCCATTGAAGGTGCATTGGATATGAATAAAAGAGAAATAATGAGGGCAGATTCATGATACGCGCTATTAGAGAATGACACTGCAATCGACATTGAATCATCAAGGTCTAAGACTGCTGGAAATTTGGCATCAAACGTAAGACCAGCAGGGATGACAGGAATGCATCCGGCGTGTATACAACCAGCGCGACCTCAACAAGGACACAATTAGCATTAAAGAAATACCTTTCGGACATTTGCTAAGGGAGACTGAGCACCTATGGGTTTGCCTGGAGTGCTAAGTGACGTCGATTCTGATGAACAATAACAAGCAAATAACTGTCTTGCTACAGCCATTTTACTACCAACTCTAGATAATGGCATTCATCTCTCTCATTTCCCTGTGGATTCCACAACACGAGGGATGAGGCTAATCCACTGGAGGGGAGTGGTTGTATGATTTCTTTGGATAATGTTAAGCACACATCTGGTCCAGAATATTCATAATCAGCACCATTTCATATGGTACAACTTAGATTGTGTCTTCTGTTTTGTAATGTAACTTTTCCCATATCCTGTACAACCGGTTTTGCACACAAGAATCCCCTGCGATTCAAAGGTCCACTAGGTTCTACCTCAAAGCCCGAAAAAACTCCCGTGTTTTTTGGAGGACATTGTTCAATTGTCGAACACCCTAAGGGACTATCCCCCAAGTATTTTTTTTTAAAAATTAGCCTGTTTTACTCTAATGTTTCCAGGTATTTTACAGTTGTCCCATTTAATATTGACATACCGGTTTTATTACATTTTTTTTTTAACGATAATCTTCCTATCATTTACTATTTACGGCAGGTTATAACGGTAAAGTGGACCTACGTGTAGTCATGTTTACAGACGACAGACCGGGGAGCATAAGCTATTGGTCAGCAATGACGTAACCCTCATACCCCTGGGTAAAATACCTCGATAATTGCGGACATTCGGACTTACGTTACCTTGACGAGCCGTTTAATCGGCGGGTAAAGCCTTGTAGGTACCACAACGTGCGTCCTGTAAGATATAATGAAATAATTGTGTGGATAATCACATAATCGTGCTCAGGGTTGAAGTAAACACAATGAATTTGTGAAGAAGAGTACACTATGATATTCATGTTAGATCCAGGAAACGGAAGCACAATGCAATTGTATTGTAAGTACAAAAGTGCTCATATTAGATGACTTGTGACGAAAAAACGAAAGTCCTATTCGTTTCGTCCCCAACTTTTCTTTCTAAACTACTTACTGTCGGTAAATTTATTCGATTTCATTCCTTATTATCCTTTTCACCTGTGCATTATCTTAATTTTAACCCACCATCCTACCGATATTATCTTATCTTTTGGAGGACACCTTGACACAACCCACACGATTTATCCTTTGATTGTGGTCAGTAATCGATTAGCC
>JAMPIV010017638.1:0-167836 GCA_024509875.1 Oreohelix idahoensis
TCCAACGTAACAAATCATACACTCATCGCCCCCATAATACTCCCTTGATCTGCCCATGTTTCGCCCCCCTCATAACTGCCTTGTGGGAGTCCCCTGTGGTGTCAGGTCTATCATTTTGAGTTACGTTAGGATTGATGGTTTGTGATTAAAAACATGATGCAACCTTTGCTGGACAGAGGGTGATGCTAAGGAATGTTCGGTCATCACTGCATTGCCTCTCCACGTATGAACAACCACTACGAAATAAAATGACTGTGTTCCGGATAAGAGTAAGAGACGCAACAGTGCGGACGAGTATCGTAACCACAGAGGGGGGGGCGCAATGTAAACCTTAGAGGTTTTTCCATCAGAACTAGGACCAAGCTGTTATGTAAATTACACATGGGACCCATGGGTTTAGAACAATTAAGTGGCCGGAACATCAAAACAAGGAACCCTTCCGTCCTCCATTAGCGCCACCAAGTGACGCAGGCTCCAAGAAAACGCCGCTGACTACGAACCAAATAGAAACCAACCAACCACGTAGCAGCAAGGTCTACACTCCTTCCTTCGTTAAAAATAAATTCCAAAAATCCCGCGTCTCCGAAAATAGTCCAGAAGGTCAACGACTTTGACCACAATACCGATGGTGAATACGAGGAACGCGCCAGTATAAACCCACAATCCAGTCTTACAGCAACCTCCCGTACAATGGCACCCTCCCAAGCTTCGCCATCAGCAAACTCTTTCCTCCACAAGGATGAGACCATAGGAGAGCACATGGGAGACTTGGTTACAATGAAGAGTTCACTACCGGAGTGGCATAGGTAGCCGGTTCCCACCATACCACAGACAGAGCGTGCTACACAAAAAATAATGCCCTTCAACTCATGTCCCCCCGAGATACCTCCCCATTTCCTCATAGCCCCTTACCCCACCCTACTCTTCATACGTCAACTATCTCACCATAAAACTAATAAAATGCAGAAATTATATACGACAATGCCATGGAATTATCGATCTCTACCAGATAATTAATAGAGTGAAGAACGTCAACATCTCGGCGGTCCCTTCATTTTACTAGTTACGTTAGTCAAAAGAAGCGTCAATGGTTAAGATTGTGTAAAGGCAACCAAATCAGTGCGCAAGACAAGTGTATCAAAAGCAGCATGTCAATGAGAAAATAGCTGAAATATGTTATTGCCAAAGATATTTAAAACAAGAAGTAACAACATAAACAGTGCATGCCAATTACCATGAGTCTACAATGGACAAAAGATAGTACTTCATGTAGTAACGATAACTTCACACGGAGGGCGATTAAAATCCCGGTGGGTGGGTGGGCGCTGTCCCCCGTGCCAACCGCTCCCTGTACCTTGACAAATTGTGGGTAACCCGCATACAAACCCATTCCATCTTGCGTCCGTTCCCAAATACACTCATGTACCTACCCTTCAAGCTATGGGTACTAAGGCAATACAGTTACCGGTGAATAAGGTCCTCTAGTACAAATATTGTGCCAAAATGATACCCAAGCTTACACGGATCTCGGGATCCTTCTCCTTATTGCATTGGTACATTGTGTGGGATGCCAACAAAAGATAATCAGCACCAACATGTTTCCCGTTACAGGTTTCCTGGAATAGTAAGTCTAAATTAAAGAATATGGCTTGGTACCAAGACATGAGCAGGAGAGACGCATTCAACAAGCTTTAAAGCTAATGATATACAAGAAAGAGCGTAAAGGGTAAGTTATATCACGAGGGGACTGTAACCTTCCCAAATACACCCGCAAAAACCAACCGTTAGATGTAAAGTGACCTGCCGACTTGCCCCTCGACTAGAGGCTAAACATAACCCATCACAACAGATGGAAATAGTTTTGTCTACCGAGTGCTGGAGTCAGGGATGTTATTAAGACGGCTTTGAAACGGAGCCTCCAGGAAACAGATTCCTCTGCATTGGCAGGTTACCAGGAAACAAAAAGACATGCAATAAAGAAAAGGCGTGCTACGGCGCCAATTCCCTATAATGTGCTTTTCAATCCGTTGTATCTATTAAAATAAACTCTTGGCTTATGAACAGTGTTGCCATATACAGGTCAACATTACACCACTTTCTAAACCTCCATCTTCCCCACCTACAACATAGGGGGAGTCAAACACATGCAGACGCATGTTATACAATTACTATGGATTGTACATTACTTGTCAAGTGAAGATAAGAGTGCTCATAGTTTTTTGAAGTTTTGGATGTTACTTTTGGTAAAATTCCGGAACCAATGAGACACAAAGACCCTTACATCTTTCTATTGTCTTGAGTCCTAGGTAGCTTTTCTATAACTTCTCTACCATTCCTGGGTCTGGCGACATTTTTCCCCTGAAAATAGTGTGTCCTAAAAAAGTCTCTAACTCCTTTGCAACAATATGACTTTTCGTTGGACGAGCAGTTAATCCAGCCTCTCTGTCTATCAAATAACATGGAGAGTGCTGATAAATATTCCTCGAATGTTTTCTGTGGCTATTAGGACATCATCCATGAAATTTGCAATAGAGAGGGTTATCTGTAGAAAGTTCCATTAATTTCCTCATTCATACGAAGAAAATACTTTAAGAACGTTTTTCAGTCCAAATGGTAATATATTAAATTCCCATAATGCCCTCTAAGGTAGTAAAATGCCAACATGTGTCGGATATCAGATGTTACTGAATTTCGTAAGTAAATCTTTAACTCAGATCTACCTATTGAAAAAGTTACTTATCTCTGCTAAGTGTTGAAAACAGCTGATTTGTGTCAGGCAAGGGATCTGCCTGTGATTCAGATAACAGCATTAAGCCTTCCTGTACTCCAAAACATAATCGGTGTTCTCCACTAGCCCCTTCCTGAGTAGCACTACACTTGCACTATATGCTGATTCTGACTTAGAAATAATGTTCTCCTTTAGAAGTTATTAAATGTCTTCCCTTTAAGACTTGAGCTTTAGCATGTGGTGGGAGGTAGGTTTTCAAGAAAAAATCAAACAGACAACAAAATAGTGTCGGATCAATCTATGACTTTCATGTCATATTCTAGACAAGTGCACCCCAACCTCATCCACTCTGGTTATCTGTGAGTACATCCCCTTCTCTGCAATGAGTTTGCAATAACCTTTTCTTGCTACCACTCTGATTCATGAGACAGATGTTCACTAACATTCACCTATCTACCATAACTCTCTGATGGTCTTAATGAGATTCAAATTGAGGTTGAGATCCCCCAGATTTAGTTGCTAGTTACTTCATTTCGGTGGCTATGGCAAAGAGCCATCAAATGAGTCCATATTCTGGTGACCCTGTCATAATATCTCTTCAACAGATTAACATGGTTCACCTTTTGTTTCCTTTTTCTTATCAATGTTGCAGTCTTAGATCTAGAACAATTTTTTATCTAGAACCCAAACGGTCCCCTGCCAAACCAATTTGTAACTTTGTTGTTATACTAGCTGGGCAAACGAAGAAGAGCCTTCTCTCCTACAGCAAGTTCCCTATCCTTCGCCTTCTTATGAAATATTCAGCATGTTTTCTTCTGGCTTTGCTAGTTTTTCCAGCCAGTTTTTAAAGTCGCGAAGGTTAACTCGTTCACATACTGGAACGATGATGTCACGGTTTTCCTCTGCCTTTTATCGAATCAGTCCATGTCCGCAACAATGCTTCGAGGGGACCTTTTTATTGGCCTGGGCCAAATAGTAATGTTGCCGGAGCCAATCCAGTTGAATTATAAAGGGACTACACGGTATGCAAATAATGCAGCCGGTAAATACATATCCCAGTATCTGGTTTTTTCCAGTGCCCAGCTTTCAAAGTATTGATATTATGGTCCCATTGAACCGCCCTAACCTGGCTATTTCCTTGAGGGGTGGATAATGAGAGCAATGGTAGTGTCCTGGTCCTATAAGACCCTCCCCGTTATGATGGCGTCTCGCACAATGTCAGTCCACTTCTACCTTCACTTGGTTCTAGAGATTGTACTTTCTGCTGGTACAACCAAAAAGAGCCAATCTTGGCTCACAGACGTTTTGCTTCATTTGAATAGTTTTAAAGGCACTGGGTTTAGGGGCCTCTTGCACTTGTCTGGGGTTCGTTATACTTTAATAAGTTCCCTCTCTGACTTCGTGTGTTATCGGTTTCCCACAGTCCTGGTTTTCTTGTTAAAAATGATAGAGATTTCCTGGGCTATTTTGTAAGTCCGTCCAAAATTCTTCTCTAATAAAAAAGGTCCAAGTTGATTAAACAGGAATCTTGAATTCTAACACTGGCAATGTCTATTGGTGTCTTCTGGCAAGCGTTTCTCTCACGGGAAGTACGATTGAGAAAAATGGTCCAGATTATATTTATCTGTGCCAAATCGTTTTCAAACATTGCGAGGGGTCGGAATTTCAAAATATTTCCGACATGGAAAAATTTTGCAAAGGTCACGTTTCCCATTTATGGCAATAAGATGTATGATGACCCCTTGTGTTACAAACTTCCAAAACACACCGTAACCGCATATGACCATGTGTTCGAGATGTAGCAATATTACATTTTTTTCTAAAGTAATCGTGTCCATCCATGTCTGTCTGTAAGTTGTCACAAGCCCCCATTTCCAAGCTTTGGTGATGCGTGCACGCCGTTCCTTATCGGTAATTAAGCCAAGGATAGCGCTCTGCCCAATTGTACGTGTTAATCTGCCACGGCCTAAAACCAACAAATCTGGGCAGCGCCAAGCAAATGTGATATGCTGCTTATCACCTAGAAGGAGTTGTCGAATGATTTTGATAAAATCAAATATCTGCTACTCGAGAAGCAGAAAAAAAGTAAAAGAAAGAAAGAAAAAAGTGAAACATTTATTGACAGCACGCAAAACACAAAATCATTACGACAAATGTACCGATCCGATACATGCTGGAGTCGGCCCGCTATCCCACAGAGATCGAGAGAGGGCCGCCGCCGTTTTGTCACAGAGATTGAGCACCTATAGGTTTATCCCGATGTGCAATGACGTCAATTATGATCAACAATAACAATAACAAAGACAATAAAACAAATGAGACGTAAGAACATAAATTAAAATCGTCCAATGGGGACGTCTGTTGTTATTTTATTTTATTTATTCTATCCCATAATACTTAAATATACAATGTTTCTTTTTCCTACAAAGATACCTCCCTTGAAAAGACCTGTTTAAACTAGGAGAGGGGCAGGTTTTGACGATTTTATTTATATGTGTGACTTAGAATCGACAAAATTTGATAAATTTTTGACAATTAGTATTTGCCTTTTGTTGTTACGATTTATCATATTAGTCTTTTTCCCGAACATTATGATATGGCTATCCTATATCTTGTCGTTCCATTTTCGCGTAGAACGACACAGGAAAGTCTATAAATGAAACGGTTTTCGAAGTGATCTCACATTTTCGTTCACATCTAAACAGGTAGTGTTTTACTTGTTCCAATAGCATTTCTGATTGTGTATTATGTCGTTCTTTTATATACATAAAACGGTGTCAAATGGATGTTTGTCCCTAGAGATGTTTCTATAACATCTTATATTCTAATTTCTCTATTCTTCTATCTAAATATGTTGTCAAACTACGAATCTTGTGCACCACCACACAGTGTGAGTATACGTATAATCTAATGTCCGTCAATCCGTATAGTAAATACTATTTGGTCAGGTTAAAACAAGTAAATAAAAGACATTCGTAACTAAATGTGTGTCTTTAATCACAGAATACAGTACCCGTCTTGGTAGTAACTTCTGTTAGACAACAAGAAAATTGTGAAATGTAGGTCGATGGTGAGGAGTTGGAGTATCCGGACGTACATTAAGAGATTTCTGAAAGTAAAAATGATGCTAATCGATATTCTCGTCGAATGTCAGAACTGGTGATTATCTTCCACACACAAAGAGAGCGGTCTACATAAATGAATATGTGTGAGGCCGTTGTCACCTAAAAATGAAGCAAACCTAAGGCAAGTTTGTATGGAACAGTTCACATTTGTACTGTAGTATGTATCACGCTGATGATGATGGAGGCGCTTGTCAGCGATGAGTACATAATCGTAATTTTATTGTTTAAAAAAAAAATCTTCCGAATTTTCAATATAATATATAAGACGAACTTATACTGTTAAAATAACATAACATTGTCCAATTTATGTAATTTATTATACTGTCCTGGAAATAATAATGTAGAAAGATTTATTTTTTTAAACAAAGTTGTTAGTTGTTTTCTAAAATAATTGGTTCCCTTGTCTTAAAGTTACATCCCTTATGAATTAAACGGCAAGAAAAGAGATTGTTATGTGCCCTTACCTTGTGTGTGAGTGGTGTCTGTGAGTCTACTAAATTAATTCATTATACCGTGTGCACAATCCAGATATAAGACACAATTAAATCATAAATGACTAAGGATATCACTGTGTGAACATTTCATTAACTGCTAAACACAGCACAGTAATTAAGAAAAGTTAATTATTGTTATGTGCTCGGACCAAATTTAAAATAAAAAATCATTGTGAGAGTCGTGTGAAAAAAGTCGGAAAGCTGAGGAAGCGTGCGCAAATGTAGATGTTTTTTACCGTGTGAAATTAAAGCATCGTGTGAAAATTGGCGGGAAAAAAGAGTGGGCTGTATAAAAAGGAGAGACATGGGCGATTGACAGGCTTGTACAGATTTTAGGATTCATTAGGCGAGAGGATTTTTACAGAACTTCGTCTTTGAGATTATCAAGACAAGTTTTTTTTAAACTTGACAAGTTTTGTTCAAGTTAGACAAGTATTTTTAAATAGACAAGTTTGTATTTTTTTCTATTGGATATATTATTCCTGTGGATTTACATTTTCATTTTTGGATACTCACTACTTTGTGTAAGAAAGAAATACGTACTTCACCATTGTGCTAATAACATTGCTGTTCCAATCACGTTAATAAATTATATTTTATTTTTCTACATTGCTGAGTTTTCGATGGAATATGACAGTTGGATACTTTGACAAAACCATAATACGGATTGCTTTTCACTAAACATAAAAAAGTGTACGAACGAATACTGGGAAGAATAAAATAAGGTCAAGATTTTCCATCTCAGGCGGACAGGCCTGTAACGACGTGAACCAAGAAACGTACAAGAGTTAGCGCACTTCAAAATATTTACCTGCGCTCAACACCATTAACTGAACTGACCCGACCATCTGACCGACACACACACATTCTCACATTGATGCTGTAACCAGCCCGGTTACAACGGTATGTTGTCAAAAATAATAAAGATGACTTTATGTTGTGATCAAGAAGATCCTCATGTTGTTTTATTGTACTTCTAACTGTGTGTCGCACGCTACGAATATAGATGGGTGTCTGAATATGTATCGCCTATGGAATAGTATCAATAACGTCATCAGAATTCAGCTCATTAAAAATAAAAAAGAGACCCATTCGAAATAATAATAAAGATATCTAGGGATAGTGATATCTAAGAAATCATGAAAAGTTGATTATGTATCCTCGCAACATAAACTGCTATCTCTAACATTTCGACAAATAAAAGTCCCCAACGTCCCAAAGAAAGGATTCTGCTTATATGTAATGTTTAGCACAGGCAGCGCGAATAATACAAGTTAATCACAAAGCGTGACTGATGAACATGGCTATATAAGTTTATCTGGTAAATATACATATATCCATTCACAAAATAATAAATAAGGACTTGTATAAATAAACCACAATTTAATTACGTCACTAGAACATACACGGTGACAACCAAGATAATTATGTACTCAATGAAAACACGATAAGACACGTATGTTCCTAGCTGAGCCGCTATCCAGCATCATACAGTGGAAAAACTTGCGGCTCTAGGCTGGTCACCCAACAATATCCAGTTCGTGCAGACATCGCACATTACCACACAAAGTCGATGTTACAGGAACGCAGATGGCCTTCTGTTCTAAACTTTGACAACTCACATACGTAATAGAAGTCATAGACACTACTCACAACCAGAAACCATATATGTATATATATATATATATACACGTACAACTGACTGAGTCATACCTTGACGTAAGCCACTATTATGGGAGGCAACTTTGTGCCAAGGGAAACAATTACACAAACAAATAGTGAACTTGGTAAAAGAATACACGTTCCTCTTAATTAATCATTTGTATTTATTTGTTATGAATTTTACTTTTTAATTCTTTCTTTGCTCTTCCGTTTGTGTCCTTGATGTAGACCTGACCGTAACGTTGACAATTTGTGTGTGTGTACTGTGTCCTAGTATGAAGCTATTTTTTGTTAACCCAACTTTAATAAAACTGGTATTAAATTATGGACTTTGTTCCTTAGAAACCAGAACCATTGCTATGCTGAAACTACAGATGGGGTGACCTGACTGGGACAGATTTGTAATGTTAACAGAACTACAGATGATCTGCCTGGAAACCGTAGAAAAATAGAGACAGTTTATCACTGACATATCAAATAAAACAACACAGTGAAACAATAAACAATCCAAAGAAAGAATTACTTATTGCAATTTTAGACAGTAAATTAATATTAGACAAACATAAAGGTATGTTTTCAGGCACTCGTAAGAAATAAAGAAGTAGAACACTTGGACAACAGAAAAACAACAGACGTGAGTGGCTTACCCAGTGTTCGAACCCCGTACCTTCCGTACGACAACTCCGCCTAGCTATCAAGCGAATCACACTGACCCCCACGGCCAGCTAGGCATCCCCAAAAAAAGATGCTTTGCTGGCTATTTATCAGTACGAAACACACAAGATAACACCGGAAGTATACAGTGGGCAACTCAGCCCTTAAATGACGCAATCACTTCTGTTGTTCTCCTATTAACAGTATGTGTCAGTCCAAACAAGACAAAGACCTTGATACTGGGTCCAGTAAATAGTAGAAGACTTAAGCGTAGTTGTCGTACGGAAGGTACGGGGTTCGAACCCTGGGTAAGCCACTCACGTCTGTTGTTTTTTCTGTTGTCCAAGTGTTCTACTTCTTTATTTCTTACGAGTGCCTGAAAACATACCTTTATGTTTGTCTAATATTAATTTACTGTTTACAGGCCTCGGGTTTCCCTTCCTTATGTGTTATTTATGTTTATACAATACCAGAAACCTACCCTCTGTTCTATACTAATGTCCTTAAGTCTTCTACTATTTACTGGACCCAGTATCAAGGTCTTTGTCTTGTTTGGACTGACACATACTGTTAATAGGAGAACAACAGAAGTGATTGCGTCATTTAAGGGCTGAGTTGCCCACTGTATACTTCCGGTGTTATCTTGTGTGTTTCGTACTGATAAATAGCCAGCAAAGCATCTTTTTTTGGGGATGCCTAGCTGGCCGTGGGGTCAGTGTGATTCGCTTGATAGCTAGGCGGAGTTGTCGTACGGAAGGTACGGTGTTCGAACCCTGGGTAAGCCACTCACGTCTGTTGTTTTTCTGTTGTCCAAGTGTTCTACTTCTTTATTTCTTACGAGTGCCTGAAAACATACCTTTATGTTTGTCTAATATTAATTTACTGTTTACAGGCCTTGGGTTTCCCTTCCTTATGTGTTATTTATGTTTATACAATACCAGAAACCTACCCTCTGTTCTATACTAATGTCCTTAAGTCTTCTACTATTTACTGGACCCAGTATCAAGGTCTTTGTCTTGTTTGGACTGACACATACTGTTAATAGGAGAACAACAGAAGTGATTGCGTCATTTAAGGGCTGAGTTGCCCACTCTATACTTCCGGTGTTATCTTGTGTGTTTCGTACTGATAAATAGCCAGCAAAGCATCTTTTTTTTGGGGATGCCTAGCTGGCCGTGGGGTCAGTGTGATTCGCTTGATAGCTAGGCGGAGTTGTCGTACGGAAGGTACGGGGTTCGAACCCTGGGTAAGCCACTCACGTCTGTTGTTTTTCTGTTGTCCAAGTGTTCTACTTCTTTATTTCTTACGAGTGCCTGAAAACATACCTTTATGTTTGTCTAATATTAATTTACTGTTTACAGGCCTCGGGTTTCCCTTCCTTATGTGTTATTTATGTTTATGCAATTTTAGACACCATACGTCAAATCCTCATTGGCAAAGTCATAAATCAGCTGGAGGTAAGGAAGACCACATTATCGGTAGACACAAGAGGAAACAAAAAACACACATGGATCTTCATTTCAGCTAGTAGTACTTATAACGATACGTCGGCACACTAGCAATAATAGATATAGAGGTAAAATCATTACACTTAGACTGTATAAATAAATAAGTTTATGGATTGAAAAAGCAGCTACACTAGAATAAACTTACGACTTGACGGTCAGACAGCCAACAAGCAGTCATAGAAATTAGCCTTTTCATGGCTAATAAAATTGAGGCCCCCCCCCCCCCCCTCATCCCCCCCTCCCCCGGACAGAAACAACAGTCCAGTGGTCACAAATACTCCACTTATAACCGAGAGATCACACCTCTTGTCAGGTTTTGACTGTGAAACAAAAAAACTTAACCATGTGATACTTTAAACAGCAGAGATAAACAAAGTTAGGGGAATACATCCTATTTATTTGCGAAGGGGAACAATTCAACTATTTAAAAAATATTAAATTAATAACAGAATTTCATTATTTATTTAACGTTGTCGATTCGTTCTCTAAAATTATATAAGGTTTAAAAGATTGTGCTGTTTCTATTAGTAGTTTTGTTAAATTGTTGAAACGTTCTTTTGTTTCTCATTTTAGGATAAAAATACATTTAATAATATGGAGTTTGATGCGCATGTTAAAGTAATTAACACTTATATCCTCTGTCAATTTCAATGAGAATAAATGAAGTACTGAATGACTCCAGCTCAGACCACTTACCCATAGAAATAAACCTAAACGACAAATATAGAACTAGTCCAAAAAGCTCGAAACCCACATTCAACCTAAAAAAGGCAAATTGGGAGTCCTTCCAATTAGAGCTAGGTAAACTAAGCATAGAACAAATTGAATCTAACAGTATAGATATATTTGCAGAAAAACTAACAAATGAGATTTTAAAAATAGCAATAAAATATATACCAAACAGGAATATGCCTGAGCACTTAAAACCAACACAAAAAGGTAAAAATAGGAAAAGAAACAAAGATAAAAATCCAGTACCATGGTGGACAGACAGATGTTCAGAACAACTGAAATTGAGGGAGAGGGCCCTTACAAAGTATAGAAAAGCCAAAACTGAAGAGAATTACACAAACTATAAAAAAATAAGAAATGAAACAAATAAAATAATATTCAGAGCTAAAGAAAAGAGTTGGAGAAAATTTTGTCAAACATTAAACCATAGGTCCCAAATAACTACAGTTTGGAGAAAACTAAAAGCAATTAAAGGAGGAAACAGCAAGAAATTTAAAATCCCAACAATTAAAATACCAGAGAGAGCTGAAACAGATAGAGAAAAAGCCAACATACTAGCTAAATACTTTTATCAGGTTAGTTCAATAGACAGTCTAGATAAGGGAGAAATAAATAGACGAAAAACACTGCTAGAAAAATTAAAAGAAGAAAATATGGAAACCACACAGGATGCTAAGTATTTAAATGCAGATATTACAGTAGATGAAATAGAAAGAGCTTTAGCAGAAAAAACCAATACTACCTCTGGGGAAGACATTCTGAGCTATGAAATCCTCAAAAAGGTACCAAATACAACTCTAAGAGTGATTGCATCCCTCTACAACAAAATCTGGCACACGGGAAAAATACCATGTTCATGGAAGACAGCAGTAGTCATCCCCATACTAAAGCCAGATAAGGAAGCACATGATGTCAGCTCATACAGGCCAATATCGTTAACATCACATCTAGGAAAAATTCTAGAAACAATAGTCAACAGCAGACTAAAATTTCATCTCGAAAAGCATAATTTGTACAGTCCAACCCAGGCAGGCTTTAGAAGCCAACATAGTACAATAGAGCAACTGCTGAGGCTGGAACATGATGTTAAAACAGGCTTCAAAAGGAATGAAAAGACAGTAGCTATATTCCTTGATGTAGCAAGAGCATATGATGAGTGTTGGAGGGAGGGTGCACTACATAAAATCAGGAAACTAGGTATAGTAGGCAGAACCTACAATTACCTAGAAAACTTCCTGCAGGATAGATACTTCATGGTACAAATAAACAATGATAGATCTGAGGTATATGAGCAACAGAATGGAATTCCCCAGGGATCAGTAATATCACCATCAATTTTTACGATTATGGTCAACGACCTAGGCGACGAGTTTAAGGACTTAAAAAACAACCTATCTCAGTTTGCAGATGATGCTGCGATATGGAGAACGGGAAGAAATCTCCCATTCCTCTATAAAACAGTACAAAAACAAATAGATAAAGTATCTGACTGGATGAACAAGTGGGGATTTAATCTAAACGTTAAAAAAAAAAAACCATAGGAATGATTTTCAGTAGAGGGCGTGTAATTAAAAACAATATAATTGACATAAGCATTAATAAGCAAAAAATATGCACAGCAAAATCAACTAGATTTCTTGGCATGGTACTAGACCAGCAACTAAACTGGAACAAACACATAGACCTTTTAGTGCAAAGCAGTAGAGGACTTATTAATATGCTAAGATATATGAAAGGAAGTGGTTGGGGCGCCTGCAATAAGACAATGTTAACATTCTATAAATCATTTATTAGAGGCAAACTTGACTATGCCAGTGTTGTCTATGCGTCAGCCGCCCCAAGCAATAAGAAGAAACTAGACACAGTCCAAAACTAGGCACTGTCAATAATAGCAGGTGCCTCAAAGGGAACATCAGCAGAAGCACTAGAAGTAGCGCTAGGCATTATACCCCTGGAGCTAAGGAGAAAAGAACTGAGATTCAGCTACTGGGCAAGAGTGGCAAAAAATCCAACTCACCCGGCACATAAAACCTTTGATAGGGGTAACCAGTACATAGGCCACATTCCATTAAACCATAATAGATACCCGTCAGGGTGGAAAACAATGGATGAAGTGGATCAATACCCAGACCTGTTTAATGCGATAAACAGTAGTGCTCTGTATAAAGCAAAGATCCCACCATGGGAATTAAAAGTGCCAGAAACTGACTCCCACTTATCAAAGATCATAAATAAATCTAACGACATAATCTCAGCAAAAAGTAAAACACTAGAGTACATAGAACGGTATACAAATAATAGCCTAACTATATATACTGATGGGTCAAAAGATGAAGAAGGACAATTAGGAGCAGGAATAGCAATACCAAAACTAAAAATTTATAAAAGATACAAAGTAACAGGTAATACATCTATCTTTACAGCAGAATTAGTGGCAATCCTAAAAGCTTTAGAAATAGCTGCAGAAAATCCACCAAAAAAAGTAACCATTCTCACAGATTCCCTATCATCAGTACTAGCAATCAGAAACAGAACAGAAGGCAGCAGGCCAGACATTATAGAGGAAATACTACAGGTTAATACATATCTACAAAATATAGGATGCAGTGCAACACTAACATGGATACCATCACATGTGGGGATAGCAGGAAATGAGCTAGCAGACAAAGAAGCCAAAGGGGGGAGAACTAGCCATAACCAAATTGAAGTAGGCTTAGGGAAGTTTGAAATCAAGAGCTTAATTGCTCAAAAAATAACTAAAGAATGGATAACAGCATGGGACCTAAGTAAAAAAGCAAGACACTCATATAAAATCCTTAAAAAACCAAGCAAAAAATGTCAAATAAAAGATGAACTAAAAATACCAATTAATAAAAAATTGCTGAGACTCAAGCTGGGAACTGGATATTTCATGATAGAGGAACCCACATGTGAAGAGTGTCAAGAACCAAACACAATTAGGCACTTTCTAGTGGACTGCAAAAAAATATGACCAACAGAGGCAAAACATTAAGACATACTGTAGTAACCACAAGGTAGAAATGAGTGTAGAAAATCTCATAGGCACAAAGAGCCCTTCAGAAATGCAAAAGTTAATAAAACACTATATTACAAAAACTAAAGCTAACATATAAAAATCAAATAAGGAATTGAACCAGTAGTCCAAACTGGTGAAAGACTCGCCCCAGAAACATACAGATTAACCAAATAAACCATCCAGTAAAAATCAAAAACATACTAACTTAGAAAATAGCATATATTGGAATTTTTTTTTAAAAACCATGTTGAACTATAACTACAAAAGGAAAAATACCGACTAGAGATAATATAATATAAAACAAATACAAACAAAAACATATTACAATAAAAGAAACACGTCCTGATATAACCAACAAATCCATGTACATGGTAGATGGTTGAAAGGGGCGTGCTACAAAATGAAGTAGCAAACACATTAATAAAAAAAAAAAAAAATGAGAATAAATTCAAAACAACTTTCCAGATGAGTACAACATATGTTTTATCGGCGCCAAATAGCGCATTATTAAAAAAAGTCTTTTAAACACATTTTCTTACTTGGTCGTTCCTCTTTTACCATGGGTGCCGGGGTAGATAAGATGTGTGGCGGGCGCCTTTATTCTAAAGGTATAGGGTTCAACCCAGTACAGGTGATATTTATGTTGGAATTTTTTCAGAACAGTGGGTACAATAATGATACACTCTTCCCCGATCCCTTGGATAGGGAGATAGGATGTCTAGCCTTCTCAGATATGTTATCCTGTAAGATGTGTTTCTTTTTCCAGTCCAGTCTTCGGTCCCTCAGGGATTATCTAATGGTGTCCCCCCCCCAGCGAACTCGTTCGTCCTGGAGATCTGGATCTCTTGCTATTGGTTTACCTTGTGTGTCATGGTAGCCATGACATATAATTATTATTTTTGTGATTGTATTCTCATTAGTTGTTGTGTTCGTTATAACCATTGTAATAAGTCCTGTATTTATGTTGTTTGATTTATTCTTTTCTTCATCTAGAGCAAATTAAAAAAAGAAAAAAGTGTCACGTGTGTTAATTACAACGTTTATTTAGTAATGGACGACATCTGTGAATTGACATTCCCGTTAGTTATTTATATATTGTTCAAAAAAAAAAAAAGAAACGCATAGCTACTGAAGGAACACACATAGCCATAATTTTGACATTCAATAACGTTTTTAATTTAATGAGTTAATTGTTCAAATTGCACACAAGAATACCTTAGGGTTCAACCAATCAATTGATAGTTGTTTTGCATCTGGGTCAGGAGAGTTTTTTGGCGTACGGGCTTTCCCGTTAGTATGGTGTGTGGCCTCCTCTTGCATCGATCAGCGACTGGTATCTCCTGGGCATGGATGTGATCAGACGTCTGATGTGGGCTTGTGGGATGGCTGCCCACTCTTCCTGAGTGCCTGGAACAGATCACGACTATTGGCTGGAGCAACGTCTCAGCGACAAACACATCTATGCAGCTCATCCCACAGGTGCTCAATCGGACTCATGTCTGGAGACAGAGATGGCCAGGGAAGGGTGAGAATGTTGTAGGCAGTCAGGTACTGCGTGGTCAACCGTGCACAATGGGGTCTGGCGTTGTCCTGTTGAAACACAGTACTTTGGGCATCCAAAAGTGGAAGGATATGGGGTCGAAGAATTTCATTGACGTATCGTTGCGCATTCAAGCCTCCTTCAATGTGCACCAATTGAGTCCTTCCGTTGTAACTGATCATTCTCCACACCATTGCACCTCCACCACCGTGCGGCGGAGCTTCATCAACGCAATTTTGGGCAAAACGTTCATTTCGGCTACGGTAGACCCTACGCCGTCTATTATGACGCTGCAATAAAAATAAAGATTCGTCACTACACCAGACACGTCTCCATTGATTGTCAGCTGCCCAGGGACGATGCTGGTTGGCCCAAAGAAGTCGATTTTGGCGATGGCGACGCGTAAGGACAGATCCTTGGTGAGGTCGTTGTGCCCAAAGTCCAGCATCATGCAGTCTATTCCGGACAGTTTGATCAGACACATGACGTCCTGCAGGCAATGACTGGGCAGTTGAGGAAGCTGTTGTAAACCTGTCTCTGAGGTGACGAAGCCGAATAAAGCGATCCTCTGCTGCTGTTGTCACTCTGGGTCGTCCACTGCGATGCCGGTCTTCAACAAAGCCAGTGGCTTGGAACCGGTGCCAAAGTCGACTGATGGTACTCTGATGCACGTTTAGATACCTGGCGACCTGACTTTGACTTTCGCCTGCATGCAGTCGGCCAATAGCAATGTTCCTTAAATTTATCGATAGAGACGCCATAAATATCTGCTTGAAAATGAACTGGATTTTTTTGTGTAGCGTTATCCTTTTATAGGGTTTCAGCTGCGTAGTCAGTGAATAGTGTTCACCCCAAATTTTGTTGCTTTCACGTGCGCGCAACATGAGCTGTGGTCAAAAATTGCGTCATAAACACTATTGACCACTGCGTTGTAACGATTACAAAAACGAACGCAATTCAGGTCAACACGTGCATTTGACACTGTAAAGAACATTTGAGGCTGGTTTTTATATACCCTAGCACCAAATTTTACTTACAAACTCAAAAAAACGCCCCCTCGGATAGCTATGCGTTTCTTTTTTTTGAACAGTATAGTTTCAGTGTGTCTTCTTCTTCTTCTCTTTCTTCTTCTCCGTACACTCTCAGACGTCCACTTGAATGTTCTCAAAGAAAGCAGAAGTCAGTTTGAGGCTATTTGAATCCCCGTAAAGCTTTTCCACGCTGGCGTCGACCATTTCCGCTTTCTCTGTACCGCATTGTGACGTGGAATGGAAATGGTGATACGGTAATCTGACAGTCTTTGCTTTCCCATTTAGTGTCTTCCATTCGCTAAGACAAATAACGCAATTTTCTGTTTGTATGACTCACCTTTGAATCCACGGCTTTGTTCTGGAACATAACAACAGAGTTGTTTACCAACTTTCGCAAACCTGCCAGTTTAACAAGGGAGCGAATAGCGTTTGTTTACCTGAGTTTCTCACGCGAGCTGATTTGCCAATTATCGGTCATTAGACAGATGCGAGTAGAAATAACGGATTGCTTGAAGAGAGGCAAGGGGCGATAATATTTTCCCGACCACCTTTGATGTTCGCGCGTTCCAGGGGAAGATAATGTTTGATCTGCGCAAGGGGACGTAATCTAAGAGAGGCCCGTGCATGGGCAATTATCTGATGTCGGTCAGCATCGCTGAGTAGAATGAACGAAGAAACCTTTGATCCGGGAAACGCAGTTCCTGATATCCCTACTATATAGAAGGTGTGAATTGTAAGGTCTTCTGGTGATGCTAACACCATGATCGGTATATATACCGCGCTCTCTCAAATTCAGTTATTAGAGTCGCTCAGAAATTCTTGGATAATCTAAGCACGACGGACTAGAACCATTCTTCGCTAAATGTGTTAAATTGTCCCGTGGGCATTTAATTTTCTGATTTGTGGTAATAGAAATTATGATTGAGTGTTAAAATGTGTTAAGTTTACCATTTAATTCACTGTAATTCCTTGGCGTTTAACACTAGTGAAATAACATAACGCGTAGATACTTCTTGCCAGTCGTTCAGAGTAATGTAATTTCAAACACCCCATTTTTCTTACACAAGAAGATACGGCTTAGATGACTGAGATTATTGTGTGACGGATGAGTGACCGAATAGAATTCGCATTATATTTCATTGTGTGAAATTAAATAAGTGACTAGAGTTAATGTCATGTGACAAAACAACAGACGCTGACAAATAGTTAGTAGTGTCAGGCGATTTTTGTTAAAGTGCGCGTATGGATAAATTCAATAATAATAATCTTTGTGTACTGTTCATTTTCTCGCGGGAAATAACTGGGGGAGGGCACATACCCTTTTTTCCCCGACATGCCATAGAGGAAAACAGACGGGCGGATAGGGTAGTAGCAGTTTTTCATAAACGTTCTTTTCTTCCTTATCTAGTACCTGATCAAAACCAGCGGCCAGCGGTCTCACATTACCAGTACCATTATTATTATTTTGGGTCTTCGATTTTTGGACCTGTTCGGTCCTCTTTCTTTATCCAGAGTCAGAAATAGAAACAGTAAGATTAATCGTAACTGGACGGTACATTACCCAGAATTATTTATCCAATTTTTCCAGCCCACTGAGCATACGAAAGAACATATATTCCTGACGTTTGACAGCCGTAGCAACGGAGTGATCCAGATAAGCTACGCTGTTTCAAAATCGGCACTCACCATAAGAGCCAGCCGATAGGATTTATCATCATTATCAGTTTTTACATATTGTAACATTTGTCTTAACAACCAGATGCTTGACAATACAGGAATTATTTTTCACCTTTTGTAACTGTGAACGACCAGAGAACGTCTTGATTCAGTAACTATTAGCGGTGACACATGATTCATCCAGGAAAATTAAACCACTATAATAATAATAATAAATTCTTTAAGCGCCAAACACGGCGCATAAGGCAGAAACCAGTGCTCTCCAGGTTGTTCGTTGTGACGCCACTCCTCTTAGCTCTTGCACATTATTTAGGCCCAACGTTCTTCCTTCTCTTATTATTGTTCTTCTGAGTGTTTCTTTTGGTCTTCCTTTTTTCCGCTTACCCTCAGGAACCCAAGTGAGCGCCTGTAGTGGTATTCTGTTGTTTTGCATTCGTAGGACATGACCGATATATGACCATCGTCTTTTCCTTATATAGTCGGAGACATATTTCTGCCTAGAGTCTTCTCTTATTTGTCGATTAGTCTTGAATTCTTTCCAACTGATGTTCATGAGTTTTCTAAGACATTTGTTCTCGAATGTATTCAGCTTGTTCTCCAATGATTTTGTTATTTTCCAACTCTCACAGCCGTATGTTAACACTGAGATAACATTTGAATTAAACAGACGAAGCTTGGTATGTATATTCAATGATCGTAATTTCCAAATGTTAGATAATCTATTGAAGGCGCTAGCTGCCAAAGCAATTCTAGTATGGATTTCTCTTGTTGTGTCACCATCCTGAGTCATTTTACTGCCTAAATAATTGAAACTTTCAACTTTCTGTAGTTTTTTTCCCCGTTCAAGATGATATCAAAGGTCTCGTTAGAAAAGTTCATAGCTTTAGTTTTAGAGGCATTTATTTGGAGACCAATTTTAACCGAGAGATGACACAAATTATTTATAGCTTCTTGGGATTGTCTTGGTGTTGAACTTAAGAATGCTACATCATCTAGCGAAATCCAGGTCCCCCAGGAATTTTCCATTTGTCCATTTTATACCCAATTGTTCATTGTGGGTATAGTTTTTTCTCATAACCCAATCAATAGCTATTCCAAAAAGTAGTGGTGACATAATACAGCCTTGTTTCACCCCTGTTTCTACTGTAAACCATTCTGTATTCCCTTTATTTGTTCTAACACAACATCTTGCATTGTCATATAGCGCTTTGATTATATTCACATATTTTGTTGGAAAACCATAGATTTGTAAGTATCTTCCACAATGATGGGCGGTGTAGACTATCAAAGGCTTTTTGAAAATCGACGAAGGTGATAATAAGTGGCGATTGCCTTTCCACTGATTCTTCTATAATTGTTCTTAGTGTGAATATTTGATCAATACATGATCGTTTCGGCCTGAAACCCGCTTGTTCTTCTCTGATCTTTTCGTCAGCATGCAATTTAAGTCTTTCTAACATCATGCAACATAATAATTTTCCAGGTACTGATAATAGAGATATACCACGCCAGTTATTACAGTCTGATAGATCACCTTTCTTCGGTAACTTTACAATAATACTGTCTTTCCATTGTTGTGGTGGTTGTTCTTCTCTCCATACTTCATTTATAATATCTAAAATTCTCAAGAGGTTGTTGTCATTAACTGCTTTAATCATTTCCCCTGAAATTTCGTCAACTCCAGCAGCTTTAAAGTTTTTTAATCTTTTAACGGCTTGTTTGATCTCGTCCAGCGTGAATTCATCGCAAGTTATTGGCAAGGTGGTTGTGGGTGTTTCATTATTAAAATCAGGTAACTTCTCTTGGGATCCTTTCTCAACAAGGGAGGGCACTTATTCGGTTATTTTCATATATCTGTAAACTTGAGTTATTTGATTTCTCAAATGTTGTAAAAAGTTTAACGATAATAAACAACAAAAAGAACTTACATGTGTGTGTTGGTCAGACCCATACCCAATGAACCATAGTTTTTCACGTTTTGTGTTTCTTGTTGTCACATAATTGTGTTTGTGTGTGTCTAGTTAAATTTATCTTTATTGAGATAAGGGGTTGGAAGTGTGTCTTACGCTACAATGTAGTCGTATAGATAGGCTTTACTAGAGAAACTATTCAGTCCAGAGACAACATTTGCTCCTTTACTATTCACTCGTGAAATCTATTTCTACACCTTTAGTCTCACCTATTTACCACTATCACCTCTGCTCAGACGGGACCATAAATATCTTCTAACCTATCTAAAAATATACGACACGCATATAAGGGGCAACTTTGAAGCAGATGTTCAGCAGTCATTTTATCAGTGCTACAGTAACACTGATCGGTAGTTCCTATCGTTAGCTTGTTGAATAGATGGTATCTCAATCTGTTGTGGCCAGTGCGGAGTCTGAAGATTACCACTTGTTCTCTTCTGTTGAGCTGGTAGTAAGCATCGTTCTATGTGTTACCTTAATGTTCTACAATCCATTTCTTACTTCTCGCATCAAATTATTGTTACACTGTGTTTGTTTGGTTCTTTATTTTATTTTATTTTTTTTTTATATATGTCAGAGATAAACTGCCTCTTTTGTTTTACGCTTTTGGTTCGTTGTTGATGGACTGTCTGCTTTATTTTTCTACCGTAGTTATATAACTGTAATCTCTGTAGTCAGTTGTCGTAGTTTGGGCTTGATGTGTAGTATCTGTTTACTTGACAGTGTATTTGTTGCTGTACCTAGTTATAAAACTGTAATCTCTGTGGCCATGTGTAAGAGTTGGGGATAGATGTGTAGTATCTGTTTACTTGACAGTGCATTTGATAGCTCCTGGGAAAAACAGATCCCTCAAAATATATTCTTCTTTATTAATACTTGCGTTCCATCTCTTCATATAAACTGTGGCGACCTTCGTATAATACAGCCACGTAGGAGCATCTGAATACTTCAATTCATATAGGAGCGAATGAGATCACGTCTGTCTTCGACGGATTCTTCAAACGAAAGTCAAAGATTGACCGTTTTAAACAATTAGCGCGTCACCACAGTACGTCATCATTACTTAGTTACCTCAACATGTTATCGCGTTCATTTACAATTACTAATAGTGCAAAACATTTCATGTTGACTCCAGATAGAAATGTTACCGCGTAGATTAAACTGCTAACAAATCTAAGTGAGGCCAACATGTAAAGATACATAATAATATTCCTTAACAAATTCGCCGCCCGACGACAACATTATTATACCACGTTTATATCGTCTTTAATATTAAAAAAGAATCGCGAAAAATTAACAAAAATCGGATATTCGGCCAAAGATGTTAACAGTAAAACAGTGTCTAAGGTCGTTGTCCTAAACATTGTGAGTCATACAAATAAAATACCTATGTACTACGTACTAATGAAAACTGAACGTCGACAGTCAATATAATATATTAATAGTGTGCTTTGTTTAACTAAAGAGAATGTACTAACGTTTAAAACAATAGCATTCTAATTAAAATATGGTGGAATCAATAACTAATTAAAGGTGAATAAGTTCGTAAAAGAAATGTGAAGTAAGTAATGTCATGTAGTATAATGTGAAAATGTGACTAAAAGTTAGTGTGGAGACAAACAGAGAAGTAACAGAAGAAATTAGATAAGTAGAGTTACATAGATGTAAACGAAGAGAAAAAATTATAGATAGCATGTAAGAAAGAAAATTACAAGTGAATTATCCTTAAACTAACACCTAAAGTTAAATATAAAGTAATGTCAATAGAACATAATCGTGGAAAATTAAAACACATAAATATAATAGAAGACTAAATAAGAAGTTAATAATGTAAAGTTCTAAACTTAACTAAAAAATGTAATGTCATAGTTACATATATTAAAGTATTGTCCAATATTAAACCAATCCTGGAAAAATAATCTGTAAAGTAAAAATCATCACAAAGTCCGATTATGATCATCTATTGTTCCGTTCTGAGTGTTTATTCGGATCAGTCAAATCTTGATATGTGTATATAATTCCATGGAAGGTATACTTGTATGGCTGTTCAATCAATGTTCGAGCAGCGAGTGCTGGTAAATTGCACCGAATCAGGTGGTAGACATTCATGAAAACGATCCAATGTTCATATCTGTTCAAATCGAGTACCAATGTAGGGTACCAACGTAAATCGATAAGACTTGGTAACGTCTCGTTCACTTCATCATAAGTTGACACGAAGAATTCAATCGACAGCCAGTAAGATACCAGAGAATAGCAGGTAAATAAAATGAAATTTACCAACGTAAAATGTAGATATCGTAAAATGTCCCCAGACATCATCGTAAAGTACTGGGAAGCAATTGGAAGTATGAACGTAATTGTACTTGGTACTCATGTTTTGAAGGAGTCATCATGTACTTGTGTAAATGTCCTTCCGCAATAGAGAAGGATATTGAATCAGCTATCCCGAGAGGTGCAAAAATCGTTGGACATGAAACTGATTCGTGATTATTACATTTATTTGTCTTTGACGGTCACAGTTCAGAAACACCATGTTGAAAGTATGCACTGGTTTGTCTGGCGAAAGACAATCATCGCGTGTCCTAGATCATTACAAGTGTTCATGGAGATATGAATCCATAACATCTTTGGAAGTCACGAATAATATGCAACGTGCATTGTCTTTGGTTTGAAGTGAATATGACTTGCATGATACAAGGAACAGTATTCTCGATAAGAGCTGTTATAGATTCAATGTCATTAGCATGAGTAGCCTTTAGTTTTCGGGTATTGATGTCGGGTTTCTCGAAAATGAGTCTGCAACCACATTCTCAGATCCCGGAATACGTTGTATTTCAAAGTTAAACGGCTGCAACAAAATGGAAAAGCGGGGTAATTTTCGGCTTCTTTTTGATCAGCCTGAATTATGAAGGGCGCTCCTAGCAAGTTCCATTCCAATTTCTGTATGGACCAAACGATGACTAAAAGCTCTTTATCAATGACGGAGTATTTTCTTTCAGTTTCAGTCAGGTTTCTGGAGTTATACAGCGTGGGATGTAACATTCCATCATGTTCCTGAAGTAGACTGGCTCCCAAGCCGAAACCACTCGCATCTGTTTGGAGAATTTATATTTTGGCAATATCAGGTAGCCTCAGAAAAGGTGGTTCAGAAAAAACATTTAAAATTTTGTTAAATAAAATTTGACAATTTTCCGCCCAGTTTACTTTCATAGGCATTCCCTTGCGCAATGGGGACGATAAAACAGATGTGATACTGGACAAATTTGGAATGAATCTACTGTAATACTGAACTAATCCTAGTAAGCTGCGCACTTGTTTCTTTGTTGTCGGAATCGCTAAGTTCATGATTTTAGACACATTTTGTGGATTAGTTTTTATCATCCCAGAACCAATAGTAGACCAAGAACAGTGATTTCACTAAAAGCAATCTGAACCTTAGTAGGTCATGCAGTCAGATGATGAACGCGTAGAGTATCTAACAAAGAACTAAGTCCCACAAAGTGTTCATCAAAAGTAGAACTAAACAAGTAGATATCATCAATATAAGTAATGATATCATCTCTGTGAGATAATATTTTTCGCATCATGCGAATAAAAGAAGCAGGTGCGTTCATAAGCCCTAAAGGCATAACATTCTACTGGTACAATCCACGTGGAGTCGAAAACGCTGTTAAAGGTTTGGCTTGATCTGTTAAAGGAATTTGCAGTAACCCTTAGTCAGACCTATTTTAGTAAAGAAGATAGCAGTAGATAAACGAGCAAGTAGATCGTTAAGTAATAGATGTGGTTCAGCATCCGAAATAGTTTTCGCATTTAATTTGCGGTAATCAACGCATAATCTAATATTATTGCCTTTCTTTCGAACAATAACCAACGGTGAAGAGTATGGAGAATTACTGTGTTCAATAATTCCCAATTGTAACATTTGCTCTAATTTTATTGCTGTTTTACTCTGAAAATGAAGAGTATCTAATGGTGGCTTGACTTGCTGAGTTATCATAAGCAGGGACATAAAATGCATAGCCATGTCATTAGTAGAATGACCCATCATTGATGACAGACCTGTAGCAATGAACACTATAACCCAGAAAACTCTGTTGAGAAGACGTGGGCAAGGAATGTACACTAAGTAATCAATGACACTGTAGCATGTCATGAAGAACGATAATAGTATCCCCGTGATCAAAGACCACATCAGGAATATAATGTAAGTGTGCGGGGATTCAGTTCCAATAGATGTGCAACCGTCTATGGATACATCAGAAGATGTAGGCGCAACATTATCAACCTGAGTGTCAACCGCAACATAAATAGAGTTAAGGTTTTTAGTTACTAAATTATCAGAAATGATAACATTATGAATATCATCATGATGAGTATCCTCATCATTTTCCAAAATGGTACAGAGACCAAAACTGGAAAATATAGTGTTACATGAATGGTAATTATTGACTGGTAGTCGTATCATAGCATTGCCTGCGTATGCAGTGAATCTGTGTCTTCGTTCCCACAGTTCAATCTCTGCTGGTGAGCAATCCTTGCTCCCATGTATGCGACCCACTGTCAGATCAGCAACTGGATTCTTTAACAGACATACTGTCACATTTCCTGTAAAGACAGGTGTGTTAACATGAACAATGGCTGTGGGGTAAAATTCAATTGTTCTCCGAAACGTTATACATTTGACACTTTTTCCAGTAGCGCAGCAAGGTGGTACGAGTGCCTGCCTAACACCAATTGTGGTGGACCCAGAATCCTTGAGTACAGATACTGCAATACCATTAACAAAACCTCTATTGAACACCAGAGTACCGTGCGATCATGTGCCGAGAGACTAACTGCCGGAAGAGGATGTCCGCACTTCAAAACTGTAGTACTGTCTTTCTGGAACAAAGTTAGACATTCATGGCAACTATCAGCAAAATCAAAATAAAATAAACTGCATGCCGCTGAGTGAACCTGATTATTTACGTCATGATTAGCCTCAGGTGTACCAACTGTAAGTGCCGCCCCTGCATTATGTTCAGATCTTCTTGGCCCTCGAGAAGAAGATCGTTGCCTTTGGCGATCAACATATTTATTATTTCTACTTTTCTGGCTATTACTTCGATTTCTATAATAATGGTTGTTATTACCCTAATTATTATTATGAGGGATGAAATTATTTTGTCTCCTAAAGTTGGATCCTTGTTGACCATTATTATTATTGAAATAGTTGTATCTAAATTGAGGTGACTGATTTCTATATTGTTGTCAACCTCTATCTGAGTTATCTTTCTGGTAATAATTATTATTTCTGTTATAATTATTATTATTGTTGTACCTTCTATATATGAAGTTTCTGTCTAAGCTTTGAGACCTAAATTTGCCATTATTATTCCACTTAGCAACTGAAGCAACCGGAAGTCCTTCCTTAATTTGAATATTACTGATACATGCACCCTGATGTGCTGTGCAGTATTGTTTTGCCAGGGTCCCCATAGATGATAAATCCGATGGCTTACGTTCCTTTAAGAAAGCCCAGAATGGTTTGCTTATTGAGGATAACACCTTATCCCTCAGTATTAGATCCTTCAGTTTGTCACATGTCTTCTCAATTCCTGAGAGTTGCACCCATCTATCAAACGAAAGACGTATACCTGAGTGTAACTGTCTTTCTCTCTTGTTGAGGTGATCACTGGCCCAAGACAGTATACATGTTGTTAGGTGTGTAGTGTTGGCGTATGATGAACTGAGTGTGGGTGCGAATAAAGCCACGAATGTGTTTAGGCTCGTATCTGTGATGTAATGCAACCCATACACTCACATGCAGTAGTCAAGGATGCTTGAATACTGCTGGCACGTTTCAAAACATTTATTGACGATAACACACATAGCATCAACAGGAACAGTCAGTGTAAACAAGGTCATGCTGACCGGAAATCGTTAGGTATACATCAGGCATCCAAAAAAGCTGGTAAACATTTGAATATTCGTGCATGTTCAATAGCAATGTTCTTCAATAATGACAGTTCATAATGCCGCTTTGGTATCCTGACTAACCGCGTCAGATACCTTCATAACTTTGACATACTGGTACAACTTGGCATTCCCCGCCAATTGCACTTTATCAGGCTGTAATATATTAGCCTTAACACAGGCCTCGTTATGGCGTCATCGGTGTACTTCTTCTAAGCAGGTTAACATCAACCCTGCAGTAAAGCTTATGTAGACATAAATACCGCCAATCTGCGGTTCCCACAATATAACTTCGTCACTGAACTTCTGGATAATATAAAGACTAACAGTCTTGGATGGCTACCTTGAGCTCAAAAAATATCAGTTCTGAAATGTAGGACCGGTGAGCGGTAGTTCACAGACTAGGTAATCTTCTAACATGTTCTGCCACCGAAAGCGTAATAATGGAAAAAGTCGGTATTACCTGGAACCGAATCCTCAGAACTCAATAAGGAACTCTGTCGTCATTCCGACGCACAGAGATTCACTGGGGAGACCTGCCAACGCAGTCACTTCGAAGATTTTCCCCGAAAACACAATGGACATTCGTCCCTCAGAAGCCAGGACACATCACGGCCTGACGGAAGTATCAACTTGGCGCTTAAAAACCCTGCGCATGGGCACACGCCCGAACTGTTTACCTTTGACCCTATCTTCATACAAGTCAAACCCCAAAGGATGAACGAACAGGGAAGACAACCCCTAATCAACCTGACATCGCAAGGTAAAGACACAATTATTCACCTATGACTAGGGTGAAAAAACATAAGCAAATAACTTGACATATGACTCCGTCGAAAATGACAATAACATATTACTACCCCCCCCCCCCCCCCCTGTAAAAAAATGATACATTTTTTTTTAAACTATATCTATGAGCAAGACAGCACAAGCATCAATTATGCACTCATGAAAGAATAAACCTAATATCAGGTACAATGGACGCACAAATAAAGCGTCTGAAGAGGATACAAATCATCTCCCAACATAAGAGAAAATATTTCTCAAAGCAAAACAAATTCAGGAGGTATTATTAAAGAACCTGAGTTGAGTTGCTGGCAATACCAAGACACATATCAAACATTATTAAATACTATAATTATAGCAATATACAAATATCATGAATTACAATGCTATATTAGCAACATATCACTAATGGATGGACAAAATCAAATTTATTAAATTCTTTATACATCATCCAAATAGTAAAACGTTTGTATTACAATATATTAGGATATTAAGGACAGACCTAAGTCTGAAAGTTTATCAGGAAAACTAGGACACAAGATTTAATTGGAATCATGTGGGCATCTAGACAATATGTCCGCCATCACATTATCCGAACCACGGATAGCTCGCACCGTGAAATGGAAAGGCTGAAGAGCAATAGCATAACGAGTAGATCTCGAGCTCTTCAAATCCTTACTTTGCATAGCCGTAAGAGCTTTTTGGTCGGTTTCCATAAAAAAATGCGCGCCCAGAAGGAATCTTTGTAGCTTAAAAATGGACCAAACCATAGCCAACAATTCACGGTCTAAAACCGAGTAATTCCTTTCTTCCGCATTCAGCTTCCTAGAGATATACATTACAGGATGCAGAGTTCCTGAATACTCCTGCATTAGTGCCTCTCCAATCCCAGTGGAAGAGGCATCACTACGAAGAACAAAAGTCTTATCAATCGTTGGTAGTCTTAAGATAGGATGAGATGAGAACAAATTCTTAACCTGATCCAATGAAGATTGGCATTCTTGGGACCAACGCACCATATTGGGAGAACTTTTTTCAATAACGTTGAAAGTGGTGCCATAATGGAGGACAGATTCTCAATGAATCTTCCATAGAATTGTATTAATCCCAAGAGACTACGCACCTGCTTTTTTGTCTTCGGAACCGAGATATTCAATATCTTCGAAATGTTTTGGTCCTCTGTCTTCAACAGACCATGACCAACCCGATGACCTAGGAAAGAAATTTCACTAAACCCAACAAAAGCTTTAGAGGGTTTTGCAGTCAAACTATGCTCACGTAAAGTAGATAGCAATTCCTTTAGACCCAAATAGTGTTCTTCCCAAGTATCGCTGAAAAGACAGATGTTGTCTAAATATGCGATGACATCTGCACGATCTGATAGAATTCGTCGCATCATGCGCACGAAAGTCGCTGGGGCGTTCATAAGCCCGAAAGGCATAAAATTCCACTGAAATAGACCCCTAGGTGTTGAAAAAGCAGTGAGAGGATTGGCGTGTTCCGTCAAAGGGACTTGCCAATAACCTTTCGACAAGTCTAGTTTAGTAAAGAATCTGGCTTTAGAAAGTCTAATAAGTAGATCATCTAATAAAGGCATAGGTTCAGCATCAAACTTCGTAACTTGATTTAATTTGCGATAGTCAACGCAAAGACGTATGTTATTGTCTTTCTTTCGAACAATAACTATCGACGAAGAATAAGCTGAAGTGGATGGTTCAATTATTTGCAGTTGAATCATTTCATCAAATTCTTTCTCGACTTGTGCTTGAAAATGAATAGGTATAGGGTATGGTCTTACTCTGATCGGATTACGATCAGTAAGTATGATGTCATGTTCAATGACACGTGTGTGTCCAGGAATGTCGGTAAGGACATCATGAAATGATTGTAGCGTAGAAGACACTTGACGCTGTTCCTCAAGAGACAAATTCGAAGAGACGGTAACGTTTTTCCATGATTCCGTAGAATTAAGTGGAATCGCAGGAAGAGGTAAGTTAACGTCAGAAAAAATAGTTTCCTCATCCTGTATAACGGACAGGGATGAGATGTGACCATGTTGGACTGGAGAGTCGTCCGTCGCCTGGAAAATAGGCTGCAAATAGTCTGGACGTTCAATAAACTCTGTTAGCATATTTATATGAAAGGTTTTATGCTTTCCATCCACATCGACAATATAATCGACATCTGAAATTTTCGAGACTATAGTGTATGGACCTTTCCATGAAATGAGAAGTCTGTTCTCTCTTGAGGGAAGTAAGACAAACGCTTTGTCTCCAGGACAAAGTTGACGTAGGCGTCTTTTCTTGTTAGCAAATCGCCTAGCCTTTTCTTTCGCAAATTCGGAAGATGAAGTTGCTAATCTGAACGATTCGATAATTTTTTCCCTAAGAGCAATGACATATTCATATGACGATCGTGTATCATCGTCAATATTATCGGAAGTTATCAAATCGTGTAACAAGGACATCGGACCTCGCGGTTGCGCGCCAAAGACAAGTTCGAAAGGAGAAAACCCTGTATGCTCGTTGGGAACCTCTCTATAGGCAAAGAGAGCTGCAGGTAGGACCCTGCCCCAATCATCAAGATGATCTTCCGTTATCTTGCCAAGTAAGTTCTTTAGTGTCCTATTAAGACGTTCAACCAATCCATTGGACATTGGATGATAAATACTACTGAGAGACCTTTCAATGTCTAGCATAGCCATTACCTGAGACATAGTGTCCGAAATTAATTGAGTGCCGTGGTCTGACAATATTTCCCTGGGGAATCCCAGACGAGAAAATATGAGCGAAAGAGCGTCAGCGATATCGACAGTTGATATGCTCTTCAGAGGAATAGCCTCTGGCCAACGCGTGCACATGTCAACGCAAGTGAGGATAAATTGGTGTCCTCTGGCTGACTTAATCTTAAACGTGCCAATAATGTCTATAGCCATTTTCTGAAACGGCCCAATAGGAATATCTGCATTCTGAATAGGTGCAGCATGTCTTGGACCTCTAGACTTGACCTCTTGACAAATTTTGCAAGATCGGCAATAAATTCGTATGTCTTTATTAACAAATGGCCAAAAGAAAGACGCAAGGACTCTAGTTTTAGTTCTGGAAAACCCCATGTGTCCAGCACACTGAGAATCGTGTGCATGTTGAAGAATTAAGGCTCTCATACACTTAGGCACAAGAATTTGCGAATGCATAGACTTGTCCGAGTGTTGTACCATTCGTACCAATATACCATTCCTCATAGTGATATACGATTTGTGATTCGTATTCTGATTAGGATCCCCTTTCTTTGCGAGAAGGAAGCATTTTTTCAAAGAAGGATCCTCTTCTTGACGTTTAACAAACGAGTCATGGGAAATCACCAAGTGCTCGTCTTGGCTATCAACTCCATTACTATCATCAGATGAAGTTGGGGGATTAAGAGCTTGGGCTCTTGTCACCACTGCATTGACCGTTTGAATGTTTTGCTCTTCCCAAATAGAAATTTGTTGCGGGGTGCATTCTTTAAACCCATGAATACGACCGATTATAAGATCCGCAATAGGATTAGGAAGAAGACACGCGTGGACATCTCCTGTAAAGAAGGGAGTGTCAATCTTAATAATAGCAGTAGGATAACTTTCCATAGTACCACCAAATGTAACACATTTGATCGCTTTTCCAGTGGCACAGCAAGGATCTATCAGAGACTGCCTAACCCCGACGGTAGTACATCCCGAATCGAAGAGCACTGAGACTATACTATCATTTATTAGACCTTTATGCAAGATGAGAGATCCTCTCCGATCATGCGCAACTGTAGCAGGTAGAGCAGGAAGAGGGTGACCACAAATTAGGGTAGATACAGTCGATGGATCGAACAATGTTGAGCATTAGGGGCATTCAGTTGCTCTCCCAAAATCGAAAGCACAACCAGTGATAGCCTTAGAGTTACCACTATCATTTACTTGATTACAGGCTCCATCAAACTCTTGTTGTGCAAAGTTTGCCTGTTGGAAACCTTTTCTTTTGTTATATCTAGGTCTACCGCGATTATCATTTCCCCTGTAATTGTTATCATATTGTCTATTGTAATTATCATTCCGGTTTGAATCCCGGTTTGTATATTCATCATCGTCATATTCTTGACGTCGAGAATGGTTATCCCGAGCAGAAAAGCTTGGGTAATTTTTATTGTGATAACCTTTGCGAAAGTGTCTAAAATTATTACCACCAAAATTACGAGAACTCCCATCTCGTCTCCAGTTCTTAGAAGAAGAACCTTCATATGTTGGATTACTCTGCTTATGAGTGTAATTCTGAATACTTTTCCTATTCCAGTTTTGTTGAGCACCCTGAAATTTCTTATTGAAATTAGAGCCATATGGTGCTGCCGAAGCAACTGGCAACCCTTCTTTCCCTTTGGAATTGCTAACTGTAGCATGGGGATGCGCGGTGGCGTACTGGTAACAGTATTCCTCCATGTCTTTTAAGTTTTTGGGTTTACGCTTATGAAGAAATGCAAGGAAAGAATCATTAACCGATGACAAAACCTTATCTCGAAGTAATAAGTCCATTAGGCCTTCATATGTTTTCTCAGTCTGAGACAACTCAACCCATCGTGTAAATGTACGACGTATTTTTGAAAAAAAATTCAGAGAAATCTACTCCATTTTCTGGCAACATTGTCCTAAAACGAAGACGATAATCTTCTTCTTTTAGTTGATATTTTTTTAGCAATGCTGCTCTGACAACATCATAATTAGTCCTGTCATGTTCGTCTATTGTCATAAGAGTAGTCACTGTGTCACCTGTAAAAAATTCCATCAGTTGTTCGACATATTTTTCTTTTTTTACCTTATGCGCATCGCATAAAAATTGGAATCTATCTAGATAATCTGCTACGTCATCCTTTAAAGGATTGACATGAGGTAATATAATCCTACTAACAAACACCTTTGTCGTACTTGAAGTTGTTTGCTGAGCACCCGTACTCGCCACTTTCAATTTCTCTAACTCCAAAGTTGCGAAACTTTCCTCAAGTTCCATTTTCTGTTTTCTTTCCTCATGTTCCATTTTTGCTTTTCTCTCTTCAGCCTCAGCTTAAAGTTTTCTCTCCTCAGCAGCAGCTTGAGCTTTCCTCTCCTCTGCAGCAGCTTGAAGTTTTTTGTCTTCCATTTCCATCTGGAATTTTCTTTCATCAGCAGCAGCTTGAAGTTTTCTCTCCTCAGCAGCAGCTTGAGCTTTTCTCTCCTCAGCAGCAGCTTGAGCTTTTCTCTCCTCAGCAGCAGCTTGAAGTTTTTTCTCCTCAGCCTCTCTTTGATACCTTTTTTCTTCAAGTTCTAATCTTCTATTCTCAGCTTCTAGCTTCTTTAGTTCAGCTTCTGCTTTCAATTTAATTTCCTCTTTTTGTTTCTTTTCTTCTGACTTTAATGCCATGGCGAATTGAGCAGTTGAATATTCTTCCAATTCTTTACCAGACTTACCAAGGGTTAACCCTTGCTGGATGAAGAAATCCAAATAAGTCATTCTGTCTAATGAGATCAGAAACCTGAAAAATTAAATAAATTACCTTATCCCACTTCAATGGGAGACAAGTCTGTCCTATTAGACTTGTGTACTCACTTCACTTTGTTTCACTCTCTTAGTCTTAGTGAAAGACCTTGTATGGTTATCTTGTTTATAATATAACAAATAATCACTTAAGTGCCTGTGGAAAATAATACCTTTATATCCCAATCACAAGTCATTTTTATAAAGAACTTTCATATGTATTCCACCTTGTCTCAATCTTTGGACAACAAGTCTTTTAACAAAGAACTTGTATAAATATCTTATATAATAATATTTTATTAACAATCTCTAGATGAAGAGTGTACCTTATCAATAATAATAATAATACATGACTAAATTATGTATGTAGACTGTGTATGACAATAATGTAGTACAATCATAAATACAAAGACAAAGATACAGAACAATGACCGAAAACGTTCGCGGGAGTCAAATAAACAATACAGCAAAAAGTAAAGAAAATGTTACACAAATGTGTAATGATGACCGCGAAAAGTAAATAAGACAAAAGGCAACACTGTTATAAACAAAAAGGTGTAAAAAAATAAACGGAAGAAAAGAGAGACCTACAGATACAAACAAAACAAATCGAAAATCAAAGAATGAAAAAATAACGAAAACAACACTAACTCATGTCGTCACAGCTAAACGTAAATAGCAACAATTGTCGCTAGCAAATTACAATTAAGGAAATTTGCAGTCCCTAACGACACGCTCTCAATAGATAACCTCTATTACGTGGTATTTATCTGAAGGAGTCACCTTACCCAACCAGCCCGATAAAGAACACAAGAATAATACATAACAACAGTAGAAGTAACATAAATATATATAGCAATCAATTCAATGTGTTGCAGAACAAGTTCAGTCACAGCTGAAACTAAAGTTATTTTTTTGCTCCTTGCGAACACAGAAACCAAATGTCAAGCGCGCACTGAATGTCAGATCCACTGTAGCATGAAGTGGTCTTCACGAACATAAAGTTACTATGACATTCTCGTATCTTGAGTCTTGCACATCGAATGTTTACAATTTCACGTACTGTTTACAAACAGGAACTTGACCTCAAAACATGTAACTTGAACGCTCGTACCTTGAAAAGTCTCTTGTTGACTGAGACGTGTGAACGACCAGCGGTACCGTTTACAAAAAGGACTCGTCTTGCAGTTGTGGTCCACGTAGCAAATGCCTCGATGCTAACCCCAGTACTTGTCATGTTGTGGTTTATGTAGCATTATAACATAAATGCTAACACTGTTTAAACTGTCCTGTGTAGCAAAAACTTGGAAGTGTCGAGTATGTGTGTTACAGCTGTCCACCTTGCTTATTCCGACGTAAATGTAAATTTCTGGACCACACTGGAGACATCAACAATGTAGCATAAGAGCCCACGGAACTGGTCCACCAGAAATGTAACTGTCTTTTTCTCTTGTTGAGGTGATCACTGGCCCAAGACAGTATACATGTTGTTAGGTGTGTAGTGCTGGCGTATGATGAACTGAGTGTGGGTGCGAATGAAAGCGCGAATGTGTATAGGCTCGTATATGTGATGTAATGCAACCCATACACTCACATGCAGTAGTCAAGGATGCTTGAACACTGCTGGCACGTTTCAACACATTTATTGACGATAACACACATAGCATCAACAGGAACAGTCAGTGTAAACAAGGTCATGCTGACCGGAAATCGTAAGGTATACATCAGGCATTCAAAAAAGCTGGTAAACATGTGAATATTCGTGCATGGTCAATAGCAATGTTCTTCAATAATGACAGTTCATAATGCCGCTTTGGTATCCTGACTAACCGCGTCAGATACCTTCATAACTTTGACATACTGGTACAACTTGGCATTCCCCGCCTATTGCACTTTGTCAGGCTGTAATATATTAGCCTTAACACAGGCCTCGTTATGGCGTCATCGGTGTACTTCTTCTAAGCAGGTTAACATCAACCCTGCAGTAATGCTTATGTAGACATAAATACCGCCAATCTGCGGTTCCCACAATATAACTTCGTCACTGAACTTCTGGATAATATAAAGACTAACAGTCTTGGATGGCTACCTTGAGCTCAAAAAATATCAGTTCTGAAATGTAGGATCGGTGAGCGGTAGTTCACAGACTAGGTAATCTTCTAACATGTTCTGCCACCGAAAGCGTAATAATGGAAAAAGTCGGTATTACCTGGAACCGAATCCTCAGAACTCAATAAGGAACTCTGTCGTCATTCCGACGCACAGAGATTCACTGGGGAGACCTGCCAACGCAGTCACTTCGAAGATTTTCCCCGAAAACACAATGGACATTCGTCCCTCAGAAGCCAGGACACATCACGGCCTGACAGAAGTATCAACTTGGCGCTTAAAAACCCTGCGCATGGGCACACGCCCAAACGGTTTACCTTTGACCCTATCTTCATACAGGTCAAACCCCAAAGGATGAACGAACAGGGAAGACAACCCCTAATCAACCTGACATCGCAAGGTAAAGACACAATTATTCACCTTTGACTAGGGTGAAAAAACATAAGCAAATAACTTGACATATGACTCCGTCGAAAATGACAGATACAGATAAAGTCTGAGAAATCTTTCCCAGAATCTGGAATCATTGTTTTAAACTTTACCCTATACTGTTCCTCATTAAGCTGGAAACGTTGTAATAGTATAGAACTGACAGCATCATAGTCACTTTTAAGTGAATCATCCAAATTAGTTACAACATTCATAGGTTCTCCATCCAAAAGAGTCATAAGCTTGGCAACCCATAATGATCTGTCTAGTTTATTCACCATACATACACTTTCGTATCTTTGTAGTTACGATGACATGTCATCAATATTTTGCCTAAATGTGGGTAATTTAAATCAGTCATTACCTCTAGTGTTAACTGTAGAAGTAGCAGTGTTTGCATTACCATTATTGCTATTATTTGCAATATGTGCTTTTAATTTAGCTTCTTCAATACGAAGCATCTTTAACCTCTCCTCTGTAGCCAGTCTCTTTTCATCTTCAATACGTCTTATCTCATTTTTAGCTTCGTGTTCAGCTTTTTCCTTCTTTTGTTTGGCTTCTAGTTCAGCTTTTTCCTTCTTTTTATCAGCCTCCTCTTGTTTTGCCTTGGCCAACTCAGCCATGGCAAATTCTTTCAAATCCTCAGCTTTGTAGCCAAATTGCTTTCCAATCTTCATAAAAGATTCTAGAGTAGCCATATTAAATTGTTATTGTGACTTACTTAGTCAACTATATCACTTACAAGTCGATTTACAACTCAATGTAAGCACTACCAAAAAAAAATTTTCTCTTCTACTATGATTAAAGCTATGCCTTACTCGGGCGAACAACTAGTGGCTAATGGCCTACTAGTGCACTGCAATCAATAATTGTTGCAGTCAAAATATGCAATCATATAATATATGCATAATGAGATATGTAAACACTGATAATATTATATTATGAGTTGACAATACATAAACCTTATTTACTTACTTAGTCGTTCCCCTTCTACCGTGAGGTGTAGAGGTTTGGAAGAGAGAGCGCCAGACTATTCCATCAGCTGTCTTCTTCCTGACCTGGTTCCATTCCAGTCCTCGGTCCTTCAAAGATTGTCCAATGCCGTCCTCCCAGCGGACTCTGGGTCGTCCTAGAGGTCTGGATCCATGGCTCTTTGTTTCCCATGCTTGTCGTAGTAGCCGATCTTCTCCCATTCTGCAGACATGGCCAAACCATCTTAGTTGGGACTGTTCTATTTGGATCTGTAGCGGGTTGGATTTTAGGCCTTGACGTATCGTCTGGTTGCGGACCATGTCTCTTCTTGTTACTTCAACCACCTTCATCAGATACCTCATTTCTGAGGTTTGGATCTGGCTTTTGTGGGTTGTAGTCATTCCCCATGACTCGCATCCATATATCAAGACTGGGACATAGGTGGAGCGGTATACAGCCATTTTCGTTTTCTTACCAACCTCTTTCTTGCTGAGGAATCCTCGATTTATGGCCTGATAAAGTCTCCCAGCCGCTGCTTTTTCACAATACATAAACCAAGGAAAAAAAATTATGTTACAAAACAATATAACGCCACAATATCATACGCCACAAAAAAGAAAATGTTCTAATAACCAAATAAACTTAGACCAGAGGTTTTCAAACTTTTTTGGTCCGCGGCTCCCTTGACCTGTGCATAAGTCACCGCGGCTCCTCTCTATACTATATATTATATATAAGCAATTGTACCCAAAAAGATATTAATGACTTTCCCAAGCCACCGCGACGCCCTTAGCCGAGGGCCGCGACGCCCCTGGGAGCCGCGACGCACAGTTTGAAAACCTCTGACTTAGACGATTAAAACAGTACGGGAAAAAAAATTAGGTCAAACCACAGCAAAATTCAAAAAATAGACTAGACGGGACCCATTTTGACAAAGACATCTGACATGAAAAACTGAATGATAGCGAGGGTAGACTTACAAATTTACGAACAAATGACAGAACTAAGCAAATGAAATCGAGAACAATTAAAATAAAAGATAGATAAACAATACGTAACAGCTAAACATATATATTGATCAAAACCAGTAGCAGACAGAACAAGGACGAGGAAACCTCAAGTTTTCTTCTGCTAAAATTGGAGATGGATCAAAACATTTCCTTAATAGAACGGCTTTAGACTTGCGGTCATTCAAAAAGACATGACAAGTCTATAGCTCCCGCCAACCGCCCACATATATAACATATTAATATACATTTAACATATAAAAACACATATATATTGTTGAAGGGACTGCCTGCAATGTAATCTGAAACAATTTTCAATGACCAAACATTGTACTTAACTTCAGCCTGAACAAAAAAAAACTCAAATGACGCTGGTATGCGTCACTCGACCACGCCGGGAGACAGACTGGTAACTTGAGACAGGTTTCAGGTGTCGTAAGAACAGTTCCTTTGATCAACTTGAGTCCGTAATTCGCTGGAACTCTTGAGATTTGATAGGAGTCTGCTTCAGCAAAACTGGAACTGACATCTTTCAATCCATGTTCGCTGTGTCGTCATGGTTTCTAGTACGCATGCGCTGTCAGTGGAAATATATGCAGATTTTCCAAATGTCGGAAAAGTTCATAAAAATCTTCAAACTGATAATTCCTCACTGGTTCTTGTTGGTGATTTACAAGTTCTTGCCCAAAACCGTTCCCCATTACTGGGCCGCCATGCCTTCTATTGCGGTTGTTTATATCTCATAATTTGAAGAATGTTGATCATGAGCAATCGTGCTGTGTTTTTAGAATAGTTTGGGCGGTCATGAATATGATAGGCATTGATCAGCTCCAACGCCTGGGTTTTGGGTCCACAAAGATAAACATATTTATTTGCAGTAGACAATAGTAGTATACAATGGCGGACTTAGTTAGCATTCTGGAGGAGCAGATGGAGGAGCTATGGAGGAGCATGACTTTTATATAGCAAAAACGCCTGGAGGAGCATGACTTTTATATAAGGAATTGAGGAGGAGGAGAGGAGGAGGAGCAAGATGGCGGACTTGAGATAACAAGGGGAGATAACTAGGTTGTTGTATTGCATGACTTTTTATATAAGGAAAATGTGGTAAGATGGCGGACTTGAGATAACAAGAAGAGGTTATATGGCGCAAGATGGCGGGATGACTTTTTATATAAGGAAAATGTGCAGGTGGAGCATCAGGCGGAGGGTGATGACTTTTTATATAAGAAAATACTCATTGTGCAGGTGGAGCAGCAGGCGTTGGTACATGACTTTTTATATAAGGAAATACTCAGTGTGCAGGTGGAGCATCAGGCGGAGGGTGATGACTTTTTATATAAGGAAATACTCAGTGTGCAGGTGGAGCAGCAGGCAGAGGGTGATGACTTTTTATATAAGAAAATACTCAGTGTGCAGGTGGAGCATCAGGTGTTGGTACATGACTTTTTATATAAGGAAATACTCAGTGTGCAGGTGGAGCAGCAGGCGGAGGGTGATGACTTTTTATATAAGGAAATACTCAGTGTGCAGGTGGAGCAGCAGGCAGAGGGTGATGACTTTTTATATAAGGAAATACTCAGTGTGCAGGTGGAGCAGCAGGTGTTGGTACATGACTTTTTATAAAAGGGAAATGTGGTAGTGCGGTGGTGGCGCAAGATGGCGGGATGGGAAATGTTTAGGGGCAAGATGGCGGACTTGAGATAACAAGAAAGTGGTATATGGCGGAAGATGGCGGGGTGATTTTTTATATAAGAAATTGAGGAGGAGGATAGGAGGAGGTCTATGACTTTTTATATAGAGATATGTTTAGATAACAAGAAGACGTTATTTATAGATATATATTACTTCTGCAGGAGTGATGCAGGGGCAAGATGGCGGGGTGATTTTTATATCAGGAAAATGTGGTGGCGCTTTGTGGTGGTGCGTGACTTTTTATATAGTAATATATTAGTTCGCTAATAGTGTGTTGTGGTCGAGTGGAGGTTTTTTGTGGTGGGGGTGACGAGGCATGGGTGTAATGTACCAGGTGGGGTTAGGTTAGGGGTGATATTTTTGTGTGATGTGGTATGGTTTTGGAGGTGGAAGAGAGATATTTTAGATGTTGAGGGGAGATGTGGTGACGTTGTCAGGATGTATCTGTGTACATTTTTGGGGTGTAGCAGGCGAGTTGACCAGCATTGAGAGGTGGGAGTGAAGAGGCGTCGGTGATGAGGTACGGGTGTAATGTAGCAGGTGGGGTTAGGTTAGGGGGGATATTTTTGTGTGATGTGGTATGGTTTTGGAGGGGGAAGAGAGATATTTTAGATGTTGAGGGGAGATGTGGTGACGTTGTCAGGATGCCACTGTGTACATTTTTGGGGTGTAGCAGGCGAGTGGACCAGCATTGAGAGGTGGGAGTGAAGAGACGTCGGTGACGAGGTACGGTTGTAATGTAGCAGGTGGGGTTAGGTTAGGGCGGATTTTTGTGTGTTGTGGAATTGTTTTGTTATGTGTGTTGGTGTGTTTGTTTATACAGTCTACAACCGCGTGACTTTTATGTAACGAGAATGTGTTGGAGGAACGTGGAGTTAGGGCGGATTTTGCGTGTTGTGGAATTGTTTTGTTATGTGTAATGGTGCGTTTGTTTATACAGTCTACAACCGCGTGACTTTTATATAACGAAAATGTGTTGGAGGAACGTGGAGGAGGAGAGGTCTTGGTATATAGTAATATATAAGTTCATTAATGGCGGGCGTGTTGTGTGATGATTATTTTACAAACAGTTATACGTACATATTACAGATAGGTAGCCAATATTACAACAGTTAGACGCTATTTAGTTATACATATATAAAAATATAAAAAAGAAAACAATAGATACATTTTATATATTTATTGACAAAGTTAGTTGATCTATGGGTGACGTATAACCGCACTTCTTTTTCGTATACCACTAGGAGCCCTCAGAACACAGGCGGGTTGGATTACTTGGCGAGTCTGTCACGTCTTTTTCGTGTAACCATCTTCAACAAGGTGAGTGTCATTCGTTATCACGTCATTGTCTATGAAGGGAAAAAAAACAGGCTTGGGGTGGGTTAGCCAGGGTCTGACTAAGCGCGTAATTAATCGCGAGAGGTGTGTTGTATTATGTGTTGTATGGTTTCTTGGTTGTTGTACAGAGTGGAAGATCTTGTCGGCCAGGTAGTTTATGTGTTGGTGCATATACCTGTAGGTATCTGTGTGTGTGTGTCTGTAGGTAGCTGTATACAGAGAGTTTAGATGTTGAGCATCACCATATGTCACTTTAGCTTTCTTGGTTAACATAGATTGTACAGGGTTAAATATTTTAGAAAAGTTGTGCCCCGGCTGATCGTGTACAGAATACTTTATTATAGAACAACGTGTCTCAAACGGTTTAGTCTAAGAACCCCATGATGTCTTACAAATTATTGAGGTCCCAGAGATCTTTTGTAGATAAGAGTTGTACCGCGAGGATATGACAATATCAAAGAAGGTGTTCGATTATAAGGAACATAGTGTTCACCTCGCTGACCCCCAAATAGGCTTTCCGCGCACCATATTTTGAGAATCACGGTTCGTATGTCTTTCTTTATTCAGTCACCCCTTTCACGCGAACCCAACCTAGAACACATGGATAATCGATAAGAAATTTCATTACAGGGCATGTTTAATCAGTACGAGATGTGTTTGCTTAAGCGGTCCCTTGTCGAAAATATGACTTATTTTACACAGCTGTTACCCGCATGTCTTTGTTACAAGGTTCGCTTATGGAGAAGAGGAAGAATATTTCTCACTGTCATATAAAAGTAAACCGGTGATGGAAATAGAGCTGGCTCTTGATGTAAAAGTAAGACAGGGCGTTGCGTGTTGTTCGTATTTGTAGATGGAGGATTTTGTATCTCCCTATCCATTAGTTCAACTTGTTATTACTCTCTCTTCTAGTTTTCACTGTGATACAGCTTATCCAAGGAAAGTTAGATATCTGGTTTTAATCTCAAAGGTTCTTATCTTTAACGTACTTTATGATGTCTTCGGAGTGCTTTCATTTGCGGTCAGTGTATTTTTTTTTCCGGAGTATTTTCAGTTGTCTTCAACGTACTTTCAGTTGTCGTAAATGTACTTTTAATTGTTTTCATTGTAATTTCAGTTGTCTTCCTTGTACTTTTAATTGGCTTCATCGTACTTTCAGTTGTCGCTTACGTACCTTAATTTGTCTTCAGTGCCCTTTCTGATGTCTCGAACGCACTTATGTCTTGAGCATATTTGCAGTTGTTTTCATCGTACTTTCAGATGTCTGCCGTACTTTCTATTGCAAACTGGAGTCTAAATAACCTTTTTACTCAATTTTTAGTTTTAGTTATTGATTTGTAATGAAAACACACTCGCAGATAATACACTTGTGGGGCTGTCGAATCGTGGGGTGTGTTGGGGTATGGGTTTTTGTGTGCCGGTATTTTAATTGTTGTATATACAATATGTATAGATCGGAGTGAAGTGTTAGAGACCTGTACTAGTTCTACCATCGAACTTGCGTCCTGGTAGTGTGTGTTGTTTATTTTACATATATACAGGTATACATATACACGATGTTACAGCAGTTATACGCTAAATAGTCCTATATACATAGGTGAATAATAGGAAGACTTTGAGATTTTTAGATAACAAGAAGACGATAATAGGGAGACGATATATTTAGACTTTGAGATAATAGGAAGACGATGTATTTAGATATATTTAGTTATACATATATTTAGACTGATTTTTTAAATGTATGTTACAACAGGTAGAGGATATTGGCGGTATCTGTGGATACGTAAGCTGGTACCTCGGGTAAAGTCTTTCCGACAGAGCTCACAAGAAAAACGAGGCATAGAGTGCACGGTTTTTACAATGACTTATGAACGTGTTGGCGTGGGAAAAACCCCGATAGCAAAAATACACACACCTGTCTATTGATCTCTTCCTTTGTCTATGAAACCAGCCTTGTTTGCGAGCTAACAACTTGCTTAATCGAAAAACTAAGCGATAAGAAATATTTAATTTACTCGGTCATACATTTTTTTCTAAAATACATTTTAGCTGTCGCTATCAGGAAATCTTATACTAACCGTTTCGCTTCTTAAATTTACAAGCTTATTTTTTTGTGAGAGAGTGAAGTGTTAGAGACTTACCTATACTACGTCTAACATGAAGAGGTGGCGTGAGGTGTTAGAGACATGATTATACCAGGTTCGGCAGTGAGAGGTGAACGCGACGTATTAGAGACTTGACTATTTGAATGCGCGGGCTGGGTATTGGCTTTGTCTGATGGGAGGTGATGACGTCTGTGTGTGTGTGTATGTGTGCGCGTGTGGTTGTGTGTGCGCGTGCGCGGATGGTATTGCTTTTCTGTTTCACCTCTTAAATTTACAAGTTTATTTTTTGTGAGAGAGTGAAGTGTTAGAGACTTACCTATACTACGTCTACCATGAAGAGGTGGCGTGATGTGTTAGAGACATGATTATACCAGATTCAGCAGTGAGAGGTGAACGCGAAGTGTTAGAGACTTGACTATTTGAATTCGCGGGCTGGGTATTGGCTTTGGGGTGTGTGTCTGTGGGCACTCGCGTGCGTGGTTATGTGTCTGTTTGTGGGTATGTGTGTGTGTGTGTGTGTGTGTGTTGGGTTGTAGCAGGTGGGTGTTTAGACAGATATTAATATATATACACACGATATTTATACATACCATATTTTAGGCAGCATAGATAACAAAGATTCTTTAAGTGTAATAAATATATAATTCTTTTAAAAGAAGACAAAATCTCATCCTAAAACACTACTTTCAAGCACCTTGTAGGTCGCTTGACACCTGCCCAACCTTTTTTGCTCACTAACAGCAACTTGCTTAATTGAAAAAGCTAATTGATTGTCTACGAGCGGCTTTAAGCTAGGTTGTGAAACGCTTTTATCACGACTCGTGGTAACAGCTGCTTGATTACCCAGAAGTCTAATCGATACCCAACGGGCTGTTGAACAAATATTCAGTGTTAGCTTTCTTGATTTGCGAGAGTCTGTCACTATGGATTATCTGTAAGGTTTTACATAGTTTTGTTAAGGCGTTATTTTCTAAAATATTGTGTGTTCGTAAGCAATAACACGGACTTTTTGTGTGTTTCGTGAAAGTGTAAGTCTGGGTACACTACGTAAAAAAGTGATCCCTGTCTCACCCGGTTATACAGACTTTGAAACCCAACACGTGACAACACCTCAACACTTGGTGGTTTATCTTTCGGTGAAATACCGAAGAGGTGCCGTAGACACGGTAGATGGAAGGTAGTGAACCTTCTTTCTTGCTTAGTTGTATTTTCCTGCAATTTTCAAACTTTAGTGAAAGGTTTTCTTCCAAACACCAAAGACGATCCCAAAATTTTCTCCCAGGCCTCCCCAAAGGGGCCAACCTATAGGTAAATAGATCAACCGGCAATTACTTCTTTAAAAAAATTTCTCCCCACTTGTCAAAAAAATACTGCCCCTTGTAAAAAAATATATCCCCCTTATCAATCAAATTTCGCCCCCTCGACAAAGAAACTTCGCCCCTTTGTTAAAAAAATACTTCCCCTGACCAAAAATACTGCCCCTTGTCAAAATTGTGTTCGCCCTCTTGGTAATCAAACTTCTTCCTATTGTCAAAAAATGTCACCCCTTGGCAATTAAATTTCTCCCCACTTGTCAAAAAAATACTGCCCCTTGTCAAAAAATGTATCCAAATTATCAATCAAATTTCGCCCCCTCGACAAAGAAACTTCGCCCCTTTGTTAAAAAAATACTTCCCCTGACCAAAAAATACTGCCCTTTGTCAAAATATTTTTTCGCCCTCTTGGTAATCAAACTTCTTCCTATTGTCAAAAAATGTCACCCCTTCGCAATTAAATTCCCCCCCCCCTTGTCAAAAAATACTTCCCCTTGGTAAATACTTACAGTTCCGGTCTTCAACCCGCGCCCCAACGGTTTAAGCACTTCATCACTTCTTGTCGTGTGATAAATTATTCTATCGAGAGACTGCCCTTTCTCTCACACGATCACCTTGTGATAAAACTATTTCTTACCCCTTACTTGCACATTGTCATCACTATCATCTCGGCTCAGACAGGACTATAAACATCTATTACCTACCTGATAAAAGCTACGACAAACGTTATCTACCAGTTGTATAGCAACGCCCTTTATCAGTTGCATATAAAGTAACTAGAGGGATGACGGGATATATTTTGGATGACCCCTTACGAACCTGCTTACCAAACCAAGTTAACTAATCTTTTAAATTTCTTTTTTTGTCTTTATTAAACTGATATACTGTCTTTGCGCCCGCCACTCCAGTTTTCTATCTTTTAAAACATTATTGCTCGTTACTGTGCAATTGTTAAACTAGTGTAACAGTTTGTGGTTCTATTATTTTCTCTTGCGTCACTAAAAAGTGAGAATTTTAAATAAAGTAAAACACAGTCGGTTACGGTGGGTGCCGTCACCGCTAAATATAGACTATCGGAAACAAGTTTATGTTCCTTTGATATGAGACCTGTACTAGTTCTACCTACAATGGCGGACTTAGTTAGCATTCTGGAGGAGCAGATGGAGGAGCTATGTAGGAGCATGACTTTTATATTGCAAAAACGCCTGGAGGAGCATGACTTTTATATAAGGAATTGAGGAGGAGGAGAGGAGGAGGAGCAAGATGGCGGACTTGAGATAACAAGGGGAGATAACTAGGTTGTTGTATTGCATGACTTTTTATACAAGGAAAATGTGGTAAGATGGCGGACTTGAGATAACAAGAAGAGGTTATATGGCGCAAGATGGCGGGATGACTTTTTATATAAGGAAAATGTGCAGGTGGAGCATCAGGCGGAGGGTGATGACTTTTTATATAAGAAAATACTCATTGTGCAGGTGGAGCATCAGGCGGAGGGTGATGACTTTTTATATAAGGAAATACTCATTGTGCAGGTGGAGCATCAGGCGGAGGGTGATGACGTTTTATATAAGGAAATACTCAGTGTGCAGGTGGAGCAGCAGGCGGTGGTACATGACTTTTTATATAAGAAAATACTCAGTGTGCAGGTGGAGCATCAGGTGTTGGTACATGACTTTTCATATAAGGAAATACTCAGTGTGCAGGTGGAGCAGCAGGCGGAGGGTGATGACTTTTTATATAAGGAAATACTCAGTGTGCAGGTGGAGCAGCAGGCGGAGGGTGATGACTTTTTATATAAGGAAATACTCAGTGTGCAGGTGGAGCAGCAGGCGGAGGGTAATGACTTTTTATATAAGGAAATACTCAGTGTGCAGGTGGAGCAGCAGGTGTTGGTATGTGACTTTTTATATAAGGGAAATGTGGTGGCGCGCGGTGGTGGCGCAAGATGGCGGGATGGGAAAATGTGCAGGGACAAGATGGCAGACTTGAGATAACAAGAAGGTGGTATATGGCGGAAGATGGCGGGGTGATTTTTTATATAAGGAATTGAGGAGGAGGATAGGAGGAGGTCCATGACTTTTTATATAGAGATATGTTTAGATAACAAGAAGACGTTATTTATAGATATATATTAATTCTGCAGGAGTGATGCAGGGGCAAGATGGCGGGGTGATTTTTATATAAGGAAAATGTGGTGGCGCTTTGTGGTGGCGCGTGACTTTTTATATAGTAATATATTAATTCGCTAATAGTGTGTTGTGGTCGAGTGGAGGTTTTTTGTGGTGGGGGTGACGAGGCATGGGTGTAATGTACCAGGTGGGGTTAGGTTAGGGGTGATATATTTGTGTGATGTGGTATGGTTTTGGAGGTGGAAGAGAGATATTTTAGATGTTGAGGGGAGATGTGGTGACGTTGTCAGGATGCACCTGTGTACATTTTTGGGGTGTAGCAGGCGAGTGGATCAGCATTGAGAGGTGGGAGTGAAGAGGCGTCGGTGATGAGGTACGGGTGTAATGTAGCAGGTGGGGTTAGGTTAGGGGGGATATTTTTGTGTGATGTGGTATGGTTTTGGAGGTGGAAGAGAGATATTTTAGATGTTGAGGGGAGATGTGGTGACGTTGTCAGGATGCCTCTGTGTACATTTTTGGGGTGTAGCAGGCGAGTGGACCAGCATTGAGAGGTGGGAGTGAAGAGACGTCGGTGACGAGGTACGGTTGTAATGTAGCAGGTGGGGTTAGGTTAGGGCGGATTTTTGTGTGTTGTGGAATTGTTTTGTTATGTGTGTTGGTGTGTTTGTTTATACAGTCTACAACCGCGTGACTTTTATGTAACGAAAATGTGTTGGAGGATCGTGGAGTAAGGGCGGATTTTTGTGTGTTGTGGAATTGTTTTGTTATGTGTGTACGTGTGTTTGTTTATACAGTCTACAACCGCGGGACTTTTATATAACGAAAATGTGTTGGAGGAACGTGGAGGAGGAGAGGTCTTGGTATATAGTAATATATAAGTTCATTAATGGCGGGCGTGTTGTGTGATGATTATTTTACAAACAGTTATACGTACATATTACAGATAGGTAGCCAATATTACAACAGTTAGACGCTATTTAGTTATACATATATAGAAATATAAAAGAGAAAACACTAGATACATTTTATATATTTATTGACAAAGTTAGTTGATCTATGGGTGACGTATAACCGCACTTCTTTTTCGTATACCACTAGGAGCCCTCAGAACACAGGCGGTTCGGATTACTTGGCGAGTCTGTCACGTCTTTTTCGTGTAACCATCTTCAACAAGGTGAGTGTCTGTCGTTATCACGCCATTGTCTATGAAGGAAAAAAAAACAGGCTTGGGGTGGGTTAGCCAGGGTCTGACTAAGCGCGTAATTAATCGCGAGAGGTGTGTTGTATTATGTGTTGTATGGTTTCTTGGTTGTTGTACAGAGTGGAAGATCTTGTCGGCCAGGTAGTTTATGTGTTGGTGCATATACCTGTAGGTATCTGTGTGTGTGTGTGTCTGTAGGTAGCTGTATACAGAGAGTTTAGATGTTGAGCATCACCATATGTCACTTTAGCTTTCTTGGTTAACATAGATTGTACAGCGTTAAATATTTTAGAAAAGTTGTGCCCCGGCTGATCGTGTACATAATACTTTATTATAGAACAACGTGTCTCAAACGGTTTAGTCTAAGAACCCCATGATGTCTTACAATTTATTGAGGTCCCAGAGATCTTTTGTAGATAAGAGTTGTACCGCGAGGATATGACAATATCAAAGAAGGTGTTCGATTATAAGGAACATAGTGTTCACCTCGCTGACCCCCAAATAGGCTTTCCGCGCACCATATTTTGAGAATCACCGTTCGTATGTCTTTTTTTATTCAGTCACCCCCTTCCACGCGAACCTAACTTAGAACACATGGATAATCGATAAGAAATTTCATTACAGGGCATGTTTAATCAGTACGAGATGTGTTTGCTTAAGCGGTCCCTTGTCGAAAATATGACTTATTTTACACAGCTGTTACCCGCATGTCTTTGTTACAAGGTTCGCTTATGGAGAAGAGGAAGAATATTTCTCACTGTCATATAAAAGTAAACCGGTGATGGAAATAGAGCTGGCTCTTGATGTAAAAGTAAGACAGGGCGTTGCGTGTTGTTCGTATTTGTAGATGGAGGATTTTGTATCTCCCTATCCATTAGTTCAACTTGTTATTACTCTCTCTTCTAGTTTTCACTGTGATACAGCTTATCCAAGGAAAGTTAGATATCTGGTTTTAATCTCAAAGGTTCTTATCTTTAACGTACTTTATGATGTCTTCGGAGTGCTTTCATTTGCGGTCAGTGTATTTTTTTTCCAGAGTATTTTCAGTTGTCTTCAACGTACTTTCAGTTGTCGTAAATGTACTTTTAATTGTTTTCATTGTAATTTCAGTTGTCTTCCTTGTACTTTTAATTGGCTTCATCGTACTTTCAGTTGTCGCTTACGTACCTTAATTTGTCTTCAGTGCCCTTTCTGATGTCTCGAACGCACTTATGTCTTGAGCATATTTGCAGTTGTTTTCATCGTACTTTCAGATGTCTGCCGTACTTTCTATTGCAAACTGGAGAAGACTTTGAGATTTTTAGATAACAAGAAGACGATAATAGGGAGACGATATATTTAGACTTTGAGATAATAGGAAGACGATGTATTTAGATATATTTAGTTATACATATATTTAGACTGATTTTTTAAATGTATGTTACAACAGGTAGAGGATATTGGCGGTATCTGTGGATACGTAAGCTGGTACCTCGGGTAAAGTCTTTCCGACAGAGCTCACAAGAAAAACGAGGCATAGAGTGCACGGTTTTTACAATGACTTATGAACGTGTTGGCGTGGGGAAAAAAAAACCCCGATAGCAAAAATACACACACCTGTCTATTGATCTCTTCCTTTGTCTATGAAACCAGCCTTGTTTGCGAGCTAACAACTTGCTTAATCGAAAAACTAAGCGATAAGAAATATTTAATTTACTCGGTCATGCATTTTTTTCTAAGATACATTTTAGCTGTCGCTATCAAAAAATCTTATACTAACCGTTTCGCCTCTTAAATTTAGAAGCTTATTTTTTGTGAGAGAGTGAAGTGTTAGAGACTTACCTATACTACGTCTACCATGAAGAGGTGGCGTGATGTGTTAGAGACATGATTATACCAGGTTCGGCAGTGAGAGGTGAACGCGACGTGTTAGAGACTTGACTATTTGAATGCGCGGGCTGGGTATTGGCTTTGTCTGGTGGGAGGTGATGACGTCTGTGTGTGTGTGTGTATGTGTGCGCGTGTGGTTGTGTGTGCGCGTGCGCGGATGGTATTGCTTTTCTGTTTCACCTCTTAAATTTACAAGATTATTTTTTGTGAGAGAGTGAAGTGTTAGAGACTTACCTATACTACGTCTACCATGAAGAGGTGGCGTGATGTGTTAGAGACATGATTATACCAGGTTTGGCAGTGAGAGGTGAACGCGAAGTGTTAGAGACTTGACTATTTGAATGCGCGGGCTGGGTATTGGCTTTTGGGTGTGTGTCTGTGGGCACTCGCGTGCGTGGTTATGTGTCTGTGTGTGGGTATGTGTGTGTCTGTGTGTGTGTGTGTGTGTGTTGGGTTGTAGCAGGTGGGTGTTTAGACAGATATTAATATATATACACACGATATTTATACATACCATATTTTAGGCAGCATAGATAACAAAGATTCTTTAAGTGTAATAAATATATAATTCTTTTAAAAGAAGACAAAATCTCATCCTAAAACACTATTCTCAAGCACCTTGTAGGTCGCTTGACACCTGCCCATCCTTATTTGCTCACTAACAGCAACTTGCTTAATTGAAAAAGCTAATTGATTGTCTACGAGCGGCTTTAAGCTAGGTTGTGAAACGCTTTCAATCACGACTCGTGGTAACAGCTGCTTGATTACCCAGAAGTCTAATCGATACCCAACGGGCTGTTGATCAAATATTCAGTGTTAGCTTTCTTGATTTGCGAGAGTCTGTCACTATGGATTATCTGTAAGGTTTTACATAGTTTTGTTAATGCGTTATTTTCTAAAATATTGTGTGTTCGTAAGCAATAACACGGACTTTTTGTGTGTTTCATGAAAGTGTAGGTCTGGGTACACTACGTAAAAAAGTGATCCCTATCTCACCCGGTTATACAGACTTTGAAACCCAACACGTGACAACAACTAAACACTTGGTGGTTTATCTTTCGATGAAATACCGAAGAGGTGCCGTAGACACGGTAGATGGAAGGTAGTGAACCTTCTTTCTTGCTTAGTTGTATTTTCCTGAAATTTTCAAACTTTAGTGAAAGGTTTTCTTCCAAACACCAAAGACGATCCCAAAATTTTCTCCCAGGCCTCCCCAAAGGGGCCAACCTATAGGTAAATAGATCAACCGGCAATTATTTCTTTAAAAAAATTTCTCCCTACTTGTCAAAAAAATACTGCCCCTTGTCAAAAAATATATCCCCCTTATCAATCAAATTTCGCCCCCTCGACAAAGAAACTTCGCACCTTTGTTAAAAAAATACTTCCCCTGACCAAAAAATACTGCCCCTTGTCAAAAAAAATTTTCGCCCTCTTTGTAATCAAACTTCTTCCTATTGTCAAAAAATGTCACCCCTTGGCAATTAAATTTCTCCCCACTTGTCAAAAAAATACTGCCCCTTGTCAAAAAATATATCCCCCTTATCAATCAAATTTCGCCCCCTCGACAAAGAAACTTCGCCTCTTTGTTAAAAAAATACTTCCCCTGACCAAAAAATACTGCCCCTTGTCAAAAAAATGTTTCGCCCTCTTGGTAATCAAACTTCTTCCTATTGTCAAAAAATGTCACCCCTTGGCAATTAAATTTCTCCCCCTTGTCAAAAAATACTTCCCCTTGGTAAATACTTACAGTTCCGGTCTTCAACCCGCGCCCCAACGGTTTAAGCACTTCATCACTTCTTGTCGTGTGATAAATTATTCTATCCAGAGACTGGCCTTTCTCTCACACGATCACCTTGTGATAAAACTATTTCTTACCCCTTACTTGCACATTGTCATCACTATCATCTCGGCTCAGACAGGACTATAAACATCTATTACCTACCTGATAAAAGCTACGACAAACGTTATCTACCAGTTGTATAGCAACGCCCTTTATCAGTTGCATATAAAGTAACTAGAGGGATGACGGGATATATTTTGGATGACCCCTTACGAACCTGCTTACCAAACCAAGTTAACTAATCTTTTAAATTTCTTTTTTTGTCTTTATTAAACTGATATACTGTCTTTGCGCCCGCCACTCCAGTTTTCTATCTTTTAAAACATTATAGCTCGTTACTGTGCAATTATTAAACTAGTGTAACAGTTTGTGGTTCTATTATTTTCTCTTGCGTCACTAAAAAGTGAGAATTTTAAATAAAGTAAAACACAGTCGGTTACGGTGGGTGCCGTCACCGCTAAATATAGACTATCGGAAACAAGTTTATGTTCCTTTGATATGAGACCTGTACTAGTTCTACCATCGAACTTTGTCATTGAGGATATACACAAGGTATGTGTGATGCACCGCACACAACCCACAGGGCAGACCCAGTTTTAACTGGGTATCAGAGGAACTCTGGAATGGTTAAGGAGGTCGCCACGATGCGGGTTACAGCATCGGGCCGGCTGACTTAACAAATCGTGCATCACACATACCTTGTGTATATCCTCAATGACAAAGTTCGATGGTAGAACTAGTACAGGTCTCATATCAAAGGAACATAAACTTGTTTCCTTCTTCTTCTTCTTCCGTCCTTATCCACCGACCGTCAAAGCAGCCAGTGGCCATTACGCCTAGTGGCGTCTTAGGGTAACAGCAGATAGGTTTCTTTGTCATTGTTTCCCATCACGCCTAGTGACGTCTTTAGGGAAACGGCAAATCAACCCATTTGCTGTTGTTTCCGTAATCGAAGTGACTGGCAAACATGTGATATAATATCAAAGGAACATAAACTTGTTTCCGATAGTCTATATTTAGCGGTGATGGCACCCACCGTAACCGACTGTGTTTTACTTTATTTAAAATTCTCACTTTTTAGTGACGCAAGAGAAAATAATAGAACCACAAACTGTTACACTAGTTTAATAATTGCACAGTAACGAGCAATAATGTTTTAAATGATAGAAAACTGGAGTGGCGGGCGCAAAGACAGTATATCAGTTTAATAAAGACAAAAAAAGAAATTTAAAAGATTAGTTAACTTGGTTTGGTAAGCAGGTTCGTAAGGGGTCATCCAAAATATATCCCGTCATCCCTCTAGTTACTTTATATGCAACTGATAAAGGGCGTTGCTATACAGCTGGTAGAGGCGAAGTTTCTTTGTCGAGGGGGCGAAATTTGATTGATAAGGGGGATATATTTTTTGACAAGGGGCAGTATTTTTTTGACAAGTGGGGAGAAATTTAATTGCCAAGGGGTGACATTTTTTAACAATAGGAAGAAGTTTGATTACCAAGAGGGCGAACAAAATTTTGACAAGGGGCAGTATTTTTTTGTCAGGGGAAGTATTTTTTTAACAAAGGGGCGAAGTTTCTTTGTCGAGGGGGCGAAATTTGATTGATAAAGGGGATATATTTTTTGACAAGGGGCAGTATTTTTTTGACAAGTGGGGAGAATTTTTTTTAAAGAAGTAATTGCCGGTTGATCTATTTACCTATAGGTTGGCCCCTTTGGGGAGGCCTGGGAGAAAATTTTGGGATCGTCTTTGGTGTTTAGAAGAAAACCTTTCACTAAAGTTTGAAAATTGCAGGACAATACAACTAAGCAAGAAAGAAGGTTCACTACCTTCCATCTACCGTGTCTACGGCACCTCTTCAGTATTTCATCGAAAGATAAACCACCAAGTGTTGAGGTGTTGTCACGTGTTGGGTTTCAAAGTCTGTATAACCGGGTGAGACAGGGATCACTTTTTTACGTAGTGTACCCAGACCTACACTTTCATGAAACACACAAAAAGTCCGTGTTATTGCTTACGAACACACAATATTTTAGAAAATAACGCCTTAACAAAACTATGTAAAACCTTACAGATAATCCATAGTGACAGACTCTAGCAAATCAAGAAAGCTAACACTGAATATTTGTTCAACAGCCCGTTTGGTATCGATTAGACTTCTGGGTAATCAAACAGCTGTTACCACGAGTCGTGACTGAAAGCGTTTCACAACCTAGCTTAAAGCCGCTCGTATACAATCAATTAACTTTTTCAATTAAGCAAGTTGCTGTTAGTGAGCAAATAAGGATGGGCAGGTGTCAAGCAGCCTACAAGGTGCTTGAAAGTAGTGTTTAAGGATGAGATTTTGTCTTCTTTTAAAAGAATTATATATTTATTACACTTAAAGAATCTTTGTTATCTATGCTGCCTAAAATATGGTATGTATAAATATCGTGTGTATATATATTAATATCTGTCTAAACACCCACCTGCTACAACCCAACACACACACAGACACACACATACCCACACACAGACACATAACCACGCACGCGAGAGCCCACAGACACACACCCTAAAGCCAATACCCAGCCCGCGCATTCAAATTGTCAAGTCTCCAACACTTCGCGTTCACCTCTCACTGCCGAACCTGGTATAATCATGTCTCTAACACATCACGCCACCTCTTCGTGGTAGACGTAGTATAGGTAAGTCTCTAACACTTCACTCTCTCACAAAAAATAAACTTGTAAATTTAAGAGGTGAAACAGAAAAGCAATACCATCCGCGCACGCGCACACACAACCACACGCGCACACATACACACACACACAGACGTCATCACCTCCCACCAGACAAAGCCAATACCCAGCCCACGCATTCAAATAGTCAAGTCTCTAACACGTCGCGTTCACCTCTCACTGCCGAACCTGGTATAATCATGTCTCTAACACATCACGCCACCTCTTCATGGTAGACGTAGTATAGGTAAGTCTCTAACACTTCACTCTCTCACAAAAAGATAAGCTTCTAAATTTAAGAGGCGAAACGGTTAGTATAAGATTTCCTGATAGCGACAGCTAAAATTTATCTTAGATAAAAATGTATGACCGAGCAAATTAAATATTTCTTATCGCTTAGTTTTTCAATTAAGCAAGTTGTTAGCTCGCAAACAAGGCTGGTTTCATAGACAAAGGAAGAGATCAATAGACAGGTGTGTGTATTTTTGCTATCGGGTTTTTTTTCCCCACGCCAACACGTTCATAAGCCATTGTAAAAACCGTGCACTCTATGCCTCGTTTTTCTTGTGAGCTCTGTCGGAAAGACTTTACCCGAGGTACCAGCTTACGTATCCACAGATACCGCCAATATCCTCTACCTGTTGTAACATACATTTAAAAAATCAGTCTAAATATATGTATAACTAAATATATCTAAATACATCGTCTTCCTATTATCTCAAAGTCTAAATATATCGTCTGCCTATTATCGTCTTCTTGTTATCTAAAAATCTCAAAGTCTTCCTATTATTCACCTATGTCTTCTTCTTCTTCCATCCTTAGCCATCAACCGGCAAAGCAGTATGTGGCCAGTACGCCTAGTGGCGTCTTAGGGCAACAACAAATTGATCGATCTATCGCTGTTTCCACCACGCCTAGTGGCGTCTTTGTGGAACAAAAACAGACCAAACAATCTATCATTGTTTCCGTAATCAGATTGGTTGGCAAGCAGGTGATCAGCCCACTGTGCGAAGTTTTTACGGGATGGGGTAAACAGCCCCATGCCCATACCCTCCTTAGTCGCTTTTTACGACATGCGTGGTAGGGTGCAGTGTTACTATTCTTTGCTCCCCTTTCGGGCCCCGGTAACACAAGGGTGTTTCACCTATGTATATATGACTATTTAGCGTATAACTGCTGTAACATCGTGTATATGTATACCTGTCTATATGTAAAATAAACAACACACACTACCAGGACGCAAGTTCGATGGTAGAACTAGTACAGGTCTCTAACACTTCACTCCGATCTATACATATTGTATATACAACAATTAAAATACCGGCACACAAAAACCCATACCCCAACACACCTCACGATTCGACAGCCCCACAAGTGTATTATCTGCGAGTGTGTTTTCATTACAAATCAATAACTAAAACTAAAAATTGAGTAAAAAGATTATTTAGACTCCAGTTTGCAATAGAAAGTACTGCAGACATCTGAAAGTACGATGAAAACAACTGCAAATATGCTCAAGACATAAGTGCGTTCGAGACATCAGAAAAGGCACTGAAGACAAATTAAGGTACGTAAGCGACAACTGAAAGTACGATGACGCCAATTAAAAGTACAAGGAAGACAACTGAAATTACAATGAAAACAATTAAAAGTACATTTACGACAACTGAAAGTACGTTGAAGACAACTGAAAATACTCCGGAAAAAAAATACGCTGACAGCAAATGAAAGCACTCCGAAGACATCATAAAATACGTTAAAGATAAGAACCTTTGAGATTAAAACCAGATATCTAACTTTCCTTGGATAAGCTGTATCACAGTGAAAACTAGAAGAGAGAGTAATAACAAGTTTAACTAATGGATAGGGAGATACAAAATCCTCCATCTACAAATACGAACAACACGCAACGCCCTGTCTTACTTTTACATCAAGAGCCAGCTCTATTTCCATCATCGGTTTACTTCTATATGACAGTGAGAAATATTCTTCCTCTTCTCGATAAGCGAACCTTGTAACAAAGACATGCGGGTAACAGCTGTGTAAAATAAGTCATATTTTCGACAAGGGACCGCTTAAGCAAACACATCTCGTACTGATTAAACATGCCCTGTAATGAAATTTCTTATCGATTATCCATGTGTTCTAAGTTGGGTTCGCGTGGAAGGGGGTGACTGAATAAAGAAAGACATACGAACGGTGATTCTCAAAATATGGTGCGCGGAAAGCCTATTTGGGGGTCAGCGAGGTGAACACTATGTTCCTTATAATCGAACACCTTCTTTGATATTGTCATATCCTCGCGGTATAACTCTTATCTACAAAAGATCTCTGGACCTCAATAATTTGTAAGACATCATGGGGTTCTTAGACTAAACCGTTTGAGACACGTTGTTCTATAATAAAGTATTCTGTACACGATCAGCCGGGGCACAACTTTTCTAAAATATTTAACCCTGTACAATCTATGTTAACCAAGAAAGCTAAAGTGACATATGGTGATGCTCAACATCTAAACTCTCTGTATACAGCTACCTACAGACACACACACACACAGATACCTACAGGTATATGCACCAACACATAAACTACCTGGCCGACAAGATCTTCCACTCTGTACAACAACCAAGAAACCATACAACACATAATACAACACACCTCTCGCGATTAATTACGCGCTTAGTCAGACCCTGGCTAACCCACCCCAAGCCTGTTTCTTTTTCCTTCATAGACAATGGCGTGATAACGACAGACACTCACCTTGTTGAAGATGGTTACACGAAAAAGACGTGACAGACTCGCCAAGTAATCCGAACCGCCTGTGTTCTGAGGGCTCCTAGTGGTATACGAAAAAGAAGTGCGGTTATACGTCACCCATAGATCAACTAACTTTGTCAATAAATATATAAAATGTATCTAGTGTTTTCTCTTTTATATTTCTATATATGTATAACTAAATACCGTCTAACTGTTGTAATATTGGCTACCTATCTGTAATATGTACGTATAACTGTTTGTAAAATAATCATCACACAACACGCCCGCCATTAATGAACTTATATATTACTATATACCAAGACCTCTCCTCCTCCACGTTCCTCCAACACATTTTCGTTATATAAAAGTCACGCGGTTGTAGACTGTATAAACAAACACACCAACACACATAACAAAACAATTCCACAACACACAAAAATCCGCCCTAACTCCACGTTCCTCCAACACATTTTCGTTATATAAAAGTCACGCGGTTGTAGACTGTATAAACAAACACACCAACACACATAACAAAACAATTCCACAACACACAAAAATCCGCCCTAACCTAACCAAACCTGCTACATTACAACCGTACCTCGTCACCGACGTCTCTTCACTCCCACCTCTCAATGCTGGTCCACTCTCCTGCTACACCCCAAAAATGTACACAGATGCATCCTGACAACGTCACCACATCTCCCCTCAACATCTAAAATATCTCTCTTCCACCTCCAAAACCATACCACATCACACAAAAATATCACCCCTAACCTAACCCCACCTGGTACATTACACCCATGCCTCGTCACCCCCACCACAAAAAACCTCCACTCGACCACAACACACTATTAGCGAACTAATATATTACTATATAAAAAGTCACGTGCCACCACAAAGCGCCACCACATTTTCCTTATATAAAAATCACCCCGCCATCTTGCCCCTGCATCACTCCTGCAGAATTAATATATATCTATAGATAACGTTTTCTTGTTATCTAAACATATCACTATATAAAAAGTCATGGACCTCCTCCTATCCTCCTCCTCAATTCCTTATATAAAAAATCACCCCGCCATCTTCCGCCATATACCACCTTCTTGTTATCTCAAGTCCGCCATCTTGCCCTTGCACATTTTCCCTATATAAAAAGTCATCCCGCCATCTTGCGCCACCACCGCGCGCCACCACATTTCCCTTATATAAAAAGTCATGTACCAACACCTGCTGCTCCACCTGCACACTGAGTATTTTCTTATATAAAAAGTCATGTACCACCGCCTGCTGCTCCACCTGCACACTGAGTATTTCCTTATATAAAAAGTCATCACCCTCCGCCTGATGCTCCACCTGCACAATGAGTATTTCCTTATATAAAAAGTCATCACCCTCCGCCTGATGCTCCACCTGCACACTGAGTATTTCCTTATATAAAAAGTCATGTACCAACGCCTGCTGCTTCACCTGCACAATGAGTATTTCCTTATGTAAAAAGTCATCACCCTCCGCCTGATGCTCCACCTGCACACTGAGTATTTTCTTATATAAAAAGTCATCACCCTCCGCCTGATGCTCCACCTGCACATTTTCCTTATATAAAAAGTCATCCCGCCATCTTGCGCCATATAACCTCTTCTTGTTATCTCAAGTCCGCCATCTTACCACATTTTCTTTATATAAAAAGTCATGCAATACAACAACCTAGTTATCTCCCCTTGTTATCTCAAGTCCGCCATCTTGCTCCTCATCCTCTCCTCATCCTCTCCTCCTCCTCAATTCCTTGTATAAAAGTCATGCTCCTCCAGGCGTTTTTGCTATATAAAAGTCATGCTCCTCCATAGCTCCTCCATCTGCTCCTCCAGAATGCTCACTAAGTCCGCCATTGTATACTATCCTTAATTCAAATACATGACATCTTATAAATATAGGCATAACAAGGCGTCTCCTACTGTCATTTCATATAGTCACATACTCTGGTCTGTATACTGAAGATGACAGCATCCGTAACACCATAGTAGTGATAACCAAAGTATGGAGATCAAACATGTAGATTTGTATAGCTCCTGTGACAAACAGATCCCTCAAAATATATTCTTCTTTATTAATACTTGCGTTCCATCTCTTCATATAAACTGTGGCGACCTTCGTATAATACAGCTACGTAGGAGCATCTGAATACTTCAATTCATATAGGAGCGAATAAGATCACGTCTGTCTTCGACGAATTCTACAAACGAAAGGCCAAGATTGACCGTTTTAAACAATTAGCGCGTCACCACAGTACGTCATCATTACTTAGTTACCTCAACATATTATCGCGTTCATTTACAATTACTAATAGTGCAAAACATTTCATGTTGACTCCAGATAGAAATGTTACCGCGTAAATTAAACTGCTAACAAATCTAAGTGAGGCCAACATGTAAAGATACATAATAATATTCCTTAACAGTAGTCATGTGTTAGAGTTGGGGCTTGATGTGTAATGTCTGTTTACTTGACAGTGCATTTGTTGCTGTACCTAGTTATATAACTGTAATCTCTGTAATCAGTTGTCAGAGGTGTGGCTTGATGTGTAGAATCTGTTTACTTGACAGTGTATTTGTTGCTGTACCTAGTTACCTAGTTGAATTTCCGTACTTATAAATTCAAGAGTGTGCTCTAAATATCAACAGTTTTTAGCCCTTCAACTGCTCAATCCATTGCTTCAAAGATGTTGTGCTATGCTCACCTGGATGAAAAAAAAGAATAAAGCACACCACGTACTCTTGAATTTGTAATTAACTTGATTATGGCCCCTGATTTGTTTACATTTCTTTACGAAAATATTTAATTACTCATAATGTCATAATTACAATATTAAATTATTAATAATTGACTGACTCTTGTATTGTCGTGTGGAATACACAACTATGAAAAGTTTCAGACCTGATGCTCATCTAGATGTGATTGAAAAATCGATTGCAAGATTTGAAAGTGACAAAAAAGTGACATACAAGTGAAGTTAAATAAAAGTGTTTAGAAAGAGAGGTCTAAAATAACCCTGCACTAGCTACCGCCAACCATGAAAGAATACTGTGAGGACCGTGGAAGTTTCAATTACAGGCGACGAATCAGCTTCCCTTGAAACAAAGTTACCTCACATGACAGTGCTTGGCGTATAAGTATAATTAGGATCTGTAATTAAATGATTAAGTACAAAATATGTCATTTTTCGACTATCAAAGTTATCAGGTTTACTTAATCTATATACTTCAATCATGTGAATTCTACCACATTGTGAATTCCTTCTTGAAACATTCTGTCTAATCAAATTATGCTTCCACCTATTCCTTACATTATTTCTAAAAATAAGTGATTTATCTAACCTTTTATTGAAGTTATAATTATCATCATCCTCAATTTCCTATATGTTTCTTATGCAGGCCAGCGTCCTGTAGGTTCAACTTTTGGTCCACCTGTGATTGTCCTCAAGCTGGCCGTCTGGTACGTAGTACTCTTACGATTGGTTGACTTGATTTGTTGAGGGAGTGACATGGATGTAAACAGTTTTAACTCTTACGTTGTCAGTTTATTCCCCTCTTTCTCTGTCTCGCTTCTAGTTCTTGTTTTCATACGCTATGATAGGCTGTATGTAGACAAAGGACAACTTCTAAGAGTTTTATTTAATGACAATTAGTGATTTGATTTTTCTTTCTACCATTTTCTTTGACTTTCTTTTACCCCCATCTAACATTTCTTCCTCAAAGTTGTATTTGGCTTTAACTGGTTTCTCTGTCCGATATACTTGTCGACTGGCATCTATAGGGGTAGTAGTCGTAGACACGTTTGCCTTGGGTGTTTTGTAACACAGCATGGTCAGGAGATTGATGAAGTGCACTTTTCAGAGCTGAGGGTAACTTTTGTCTCCAAAAACTACACTGTGTTGTCCGCAATAATCAACATCATTTATTACAGCATTGGCATTAGTAGGTTGAAGAACACGTAAGTGTTCAGAATCCCAATTTAATCTTCATGTGTATAATTTAGTAATTTAATTAAGTTTATCAGATTTCATGACTTCTAATGTTATATTGATTTCTTGTCATACAATTTTAAACATTATTTGAAAATAATTACAGCGAAATGAAATTATTTCAGTGAATGTATTACTAAAAGTTGTTTCCTTTTGGTTAAAAGTTACCTCCCATAGAGATACAAGTGGAGAATGCTAGATATTTATATATACCTATATCGTGTGTGTCAGTGAGTCTCTTATGTAACGACCCCGTTATGTTGTGTATAAACCTCTGGTTTGTACACTTTCAGACGTCAACTTGAATATGTTTAAAGAAAACAGTGGTCAGCTTGAGTTGTTGTTATCTCCTCACATTTTGTCCTGGAATGTTGCTGGTGACGGCCATATGTCCTTTCTCTGTTTGTCATGGGTACAACGCCTTTGCTGCAGCCATTCATCTTTAATTTGTTGAATAACGTTATTTCCAATCTGCTGTAGCCACAATAAGTAAGACACTGAAACTATACATAACGATGGTATTTCTGTAAGCACATGTTCTACACCTATGGACAGATCATTTGTATTCATGAACTCAAGGGAGATAACTGTTGTTAATAATAAACGATTTTTAGGGGAATTAACTCATTTCATTAAAGCATGTCACGTGACAAATTCTTGATAAAATTGATCAAGATTTCACATCTTCATACTTGTTATTTTGTCACCGTCACAAGCTTGTGGTTATCGTGTAGTTCCCAGAGGTCTCTGGCTTTACAAAGATATAATAGGACTACGGCTGTCTCAGCATGTCGTAACTGGCTGCATGTATATGGTTGGGCTTGACGATGGCAAACTCATCATGGAGAAAAAAAAAATTAGAAACCACCAGTTCAAGGTCACATGAATATAATGATGTACGCTTCTTTCTTTGACCCAGTTGCAACGGGGGTTCCATGCTCCAGAAAGGTAAATAATGATGATGATTTGAGCAAATGTAGTCTTGAACTTTTGGATCAACCAGAACACAGTTTTTGGAGCATCTACATACATTTGTGTGTGTTTGTATTTACAGCCAGGAACATGATGATGATGACATGAGCAAATGGGGTCTTGAACTTTTGGATGAACCAGAACACAGTTTTTGGAGCATCTACATACTTTTTTGTGTGTTTGTATTTACATCCAGGAACATGATGATGATGATTTGAGCAAATGTAGTCTTGAACTTTTGGATCAACCAGAACACAGTTTTTGGAGCATCTACATACATTTTTGAGTGTTTGTATTTCGGGCAGGAACATGATGATGATGACTTGAGCAAATGTGGTCTTGAACTTTTGGATCAACCAGAACACAGTTTTTGGAGCATCTACATACATGTTTGTGTGTTTGTATTTACAGGCAGGAACATGATGATGATGACTTGAGCAAATGTGGTCTTGAACTTTTGGATCAACCAGAACACAGTTTTTGGAGCATCTACATACATTTTTGAGTGTTTGTATTTACAGCCAGGAACATGATAATGTGGACTTGAGGAAATGTAGTCTTGAACTTTTGGATCAACCAGAACACAGTTTTTGGAGCACCTACATACATTTTTGTGTGTTTGTATATACAGCCAGGAACATGATGATGATGACTTGAGCAAATGTAGTCTTGAACTTTTGGATCAACCAGAACACAGCTTCTGGAGCATCTACATACATTTTTGTGTGTTTGTATTTAAAGCCAGGAACATGATGATGATGATGACTTGAGAAAATGTAGTCTTGAACTTTTGGATCAACCAGAACACAGTTTTTGGAGCATCTCTATAAATTTTAGTGTGTTTGTATTTACAGCCAGAAACATGATGATGTTGACTTGAGCAAGTGTAAACTTGAACTTTGAGACGTAGCGAACACCTGAAAAATTTTTTACGATTTTGATACCTGTCACCTTACCACGGGTAGCAAAAATTCGTGCCACTTGGACACTATCACATCATAGTATTCAGCTTTATTTCTTAACTCTTTGACTCTAAGGCAAGTTTGCATAGAACAGTTTGTATTGTAGTATGTTCACGCTGATGATCAGAGGCGCTTGTCAGCGATGAGTACATAATTTGTAATTTTATTGTTTAAAAAAATAAATAAATCTTCCAAATTTTTAAAACAATATATAAAATACTTATAATGTTAAATCAACATATATTGTCCAATTTATGTAATTATAATACTGTCTGGAAATAATAATTTAGAAAGATCATTTTAAAAAAAAAATTTTTACTTGTTTTCATAAATAATTGGTTCCCTTGTCTTAAAGTTACCTCCCTTATGAATTAGAGCAAGTAAAGAGATCGTTATGTGCCCTTACCTTGTGTGTGAGTGGTGTCTGTGAGTCTACTAAATTAATTCATTATCATCGTGTGCACAATCCAGATATAAGACACAATTAAATCATAATTGACTAAGGATATCACTGTGTGAATATTTCATCAACTGCTAAACACAGCACAGTAATTAAGAAAAGTGAATTATTGCTATGTGCTCGGACCACATTTTAACAATAAATCATTAAAAAGATGCCATGAAAATAGGAATTATACAAAAATAGGTAACGAAATGAAAGGATGAAAATTATCAATTAAAAAAAAAAGGTCAACAATAATTCAGAGTTATATGGAGAAAATTGTATGCATTCCCCTCAGTAAACGGTATGTTGTCAAAAATAATAAAGAAGACTTGCTGTTGTGATCAAGAAGATCCTCGTGTTGTCTTATTGTACTTCTAACTATGTGTCGCACGCTACGAATATAGATGAGTGTCTGAGTATGTATCGCCTATGGAATAGTATCAATAAGGTCTTCAGAATTCCGCTCATTAAAAAAATAAGGAGACCCATTCGAGACAATAATAATGATATCTAGGGATAGTGATATCTAAGAAATCATGAAAAGTTGATTATGTATCCTCGCAACATAAACTGCTATCTCTAACATTTCGACAAATAAAAAGAGTCCCCAACGTCCCAAAGAAAGGATTCTGCTTATATGTAAATGTTTAATACAGGCAGCGCGAATGATACAAGTTAATCACAAAGCGTGACTGATGAACACGGCTATATAAGTTTATCTGGTAAATATATAGATATCCATTCACAAAATAATAAATAAGGCCTTGTATAAATAAACCACAATTTAATTACGTCACTAGAGAACACACGCTGACAACCAAGATAATTATGTACTCAATGAAAACACGATAAGACACGTATGTTCCTAGCTGAGCTGCCATCCAACATTATACAGTGGAAAAACGTGTGGCTCTAGGCTGGTCACCCAACAATATCCAGTTCGTGTAGACTTCGCACATTACCACACAAATTTGATGTTACAGGAACGCAGCTGGCGTTCTGTTCTAAACTTTGACAACTCACATACGTAACTGAAGTCATAGGCACTACTCACAACCAGAAACCATAAATGTATATATATACACGTACAACTGACTGTTATACCTTGACGTAAGCCACTATGATGGGAGGCAATTTTGTGCCAAGAGAAACAATTACACAAACAAATAGTGAACTTGCTAAAAGAATACACGTTCCTCTTAATTAATCATGTGTATTTATTTGTTATGAATTTTACTTTTTAATTCTTTCTTTGCTCTTCCGTTTTCTTTGGTGTATCCTTGATGTAGACCTGGCCGTAACGTTGACAATTTGTGTGTGTGTACTGTGTCCTAGTATAAAGCTATTTTTTTGTTAACCCAACTTTAATAAAACTGGTATTAAATTATGGACTTTGTTCCTTAGAAACCAGAACCATTGCTACGCTGAAACTACAGATGGGGTGACCTGACTGGGACAGATTTGTAATGTTAACAGAACTACAGATGATCTGCCTGGAACAGATTATTATTCTTTACAGAACTACACATAGGATGAGATAACTGGGAAAGATCTGTAATGTTGATAGAACTACAGCCTAGGACAGATATGTAATGTTGACAGAGCTACAGACGATCTAATTGCGATAGATTAGTAATACTGACAGATCTACTTATGGTCTGACTGGAGCAGGATAGCAAAGCTTTCACATATGTGTTGTGAAATTATTATGTGTCATAGTGGTATGATAATGATTGTTGAAGCGTTTAACTAAGACAAAAACAGATTTACAACAAACACGTTATCACGTAAGCAGAAACTACACATCAAACCCCAACTCCGACAACTGTCTACAGAGATTACAGTTATAAAGCTACGGGTAGAAAAATAAAGCAGACATTCCACCAACAACGAACAAAAAACCGTAGAACAAGAGAGAAAGTTTATCACTGACATATCAAATAAAACAACACAGTGAAACAATAAACAATCCAAAGAAAGAATTACTTATTGCAATTTTAGACACCATACGTCAAATCCTCATTGACAAAGTCGTAAATCAGCTGGAGGTAAGGAAGACCACACTATCGGTAGACACAAGAGGAAACAAAAAACACACATGGATCTTCATTTCAGCTAGTAGTACTTTTAACGATACGTCTTCACACTAGCAATAATAGATACTGAGGTAAAATCATTACACTTAGAATAAATAAATAAATAAGTATATGGATTGAATAAGCAGCTACACTAGAATAAACTTATGACGTGACGGTCAGACAGCCAACAAGCAGTCATAAAAATTAGCCTTTTCATGGCTAATAAAATTGATGGCCCCCCCCCCCAATTTAAAAGGAAAAGGACAGAGACAACAGTCCAGCGGTCACAAATACCCCACTTATAACCGAGAGATCACACCTCTTGTCAGGTTTTGACGGGATGTCGAATCTTGGAAGAAAGTGAAACAAAAAAAACTTAATCATGTGATACTTTGAGATAAAACAAAGTTAGGGGAATACATCCTATTTATTTTTCAAAGGGAAACAATTCAACTATTTAAAAAATATAAAAATTAATAACAGGGTTTCATTATTTATTTCAGTTTGTCAATTCATTATTTAAAATTATATAAATCGTAAAAGAATGTGTTATCTCTATTAGTACTTTTATTAAATTGTTAAAATGTTCTTTTGATTCCTATTTAGAATAAAATTACATTTAATAACATGGAGTTTGATGCGCATGTTAAGTAGTTAACACTTATATCCTCTGTCACTTTGAATACTAATAGAAGACATATGATTACTGATTCCAGTCGCAGATGAGCACAACAACACCGCTCTATTGTGTAAGCCATGTGCAACAAGTACCACTTTGCCTAGTATATTCATTACAACACATAATAAACCATCAACTAGTGCTTTGTTGAGTATTTCACCTGTAGCGGGTAGTCAGCCCCAGACCACTACTCCGCTTTGTAATTCAAGGAACACTTAGTCCCCGTTCCGTCAGATAGTTTAGATATGGCAAGTGACCACTCTGCCACTTTGCCAGGTAGACAGTTTATAGCAAGTGGCCAACTTCTGCTTACCACTCCGACATGCAGTCTAGCTATAATATCTCTCAATATCAATGGTTTGAGAAATAAGCTGGACCATGTAATTAAACTTATTAAAAAAGAGAAACCCGATTTTTTGCTTTTACAGCAAACCGGTGTCACTACAAACTATCACGCGGGTCAAATAACAACTAGATTAGGGCTGAAGCATGGTTGGTTCGCCCGGGGCACCTGCCATACTGGTGTTGCCATTCTTCAAATTAATGAAGATTGGGATGCAGTGCATCACAGAACTGACAATGATGGCAGAACTGTCATTATACAAATACAAAACAAACACAACAAGCATGACACACACACACTTATAAATATATACGCCCCTGCGACGAAAATTGACAGGCCTAAGTTTTATGACGGATTACACGACATACTAACGGAACACTACAAGGGGGGAAAAATTTTAGGGGGGGATTTTAATTGTATTTTATCCGTCCTTGACCGGTCTGGAGGCTTCACGGGAGCGCAGACACGAGAAAAGTCTTTACTTGTACGACAAGTTCAGGCTATGTTAGACGAACATGACCTTTCAGACGCATACAGAAAAATAGAACCCAATAAACAAACCTTTACATATTACGACAGGACGAACCCATTTCTTAGACTGGCTTCAAGATTAGATAGAATTTACACCACTAGTGACTATAATATACACAAAATATACCTATAAAAAATACTCTTAAATTCACAGATCATCACGCAGTTTACACATCTTTAACACATTAACTACCGAATTGAAAAACACTCTGTGGCCGAATTAAATTTTTTTCCCATTGTCATCCTGTAGGTGTTTTCACAAAGTAAGCTGTAGTTTTCATAATTGTTTACCGATTTTTATGAATTACACATCATTTTAAAGATAAATGAATGTACTATTACAATAAGCACTGGTTGTAACTCTAATAGAGTTTGTTGCTATTTCAAGGCCCTCCGATGGCCGAGGACTTGCAATATTTTCACAATTATAACTGCTTGCGCCCCATCTCTATCAAAATCACAATTTCAATCAATGTGCACACCATTTTCACTCTTGTCCTCGTCGCTAGATCTATCAGTCAATTGTTGAAACATATTTCTTGCCTATTCAGCCGTTAGACGAGATGTACATGCATTTGTTGTAGTCCTATCACTAGTTGCCACGGTAAACAGTTTTACACGATTTGGTAACTAACCGAAAATGCTGAAAAATATGAACATAATATCAATTTTCCAGTGTTCTGCAACAACCATGCTTTGGGAATTTGTTTTCCCGTGGCAACTTAAAATCTCGAACCAGATCAGAAAGTGTTTCAGTACATTTTTCATTCGTTTTATTACTAAAATTAGATTGGCGCTCTGAGTGGCTTGCGGACCAAATGTGATTATTTTGTGAGCCGCTGACATCGGCTTGCGGTAGTTAATGTGTTAAGTACTTGACACACGCACAAACAAGTAAAGAGATCCCCGCATTGGAAATTTAACAACAGCCTACTTAAAAACACTTACTATACAGAACAAATAACACAACTGATACAAGGTTACGCACAAGACATTCCAAATAATAACATTGCTCAATATTGGGATATGCTAAAGAACACAATTAGAGATAGAACGCAGATTTTGGCTACACTTATTCACAAGAAGTTTAAAAAAGAGGAGGGGATTTTAGAAGAAGCAATCAGTTTAACCAAAAGTTTAGACAACACGAACCCTCACATCCAAATTTTAGAAGAGTGTTTAGATCAATATAGACAGTATACCTACCAGGGAGCATTACTTAGGACAAAATTACACACTATAACGCAGGAAATCCCTAGTAGGCAATATTTAGCAGTAGAGCAAAACATTCAGCGCAGTAGACAGATTCACGAAATAATTGACATGAAAGGGAAACAGCACACAGACAACACCAACATCAGTCAAGCTTTCTTCGAATACTACAAGCAGCTATATACTAAAGAAGAAAGTGACGCAAACATACAAGACAAATTTTTACAATACACAAAGTGTCTAAGTGATGAGGAAAGTGAAAGGCTAGACCAACCCCTAACTTTAGATAATTTGCAAGGGGCACTTAGTACTTTTCAAAAAGATAAAGAACCTGGGCCTGATGGGCTAACAGCAGAATTTTACAGGTTTTTCTTCCCATGTTTAGGCCCTATCTTAATTAAAGTGTTCGAAGAGGCTTTTCAAAAAAAGGGAACTCCCGGATAGTTTAAATCAGTCATATATTACCCTGATCCCTAAAGACAGTAATGACAAAAAGTCAATTAAGAATTTTAGGCCCATCTCCCTTTTAAATGTGGATTATAAAATTCTAGCCAAGTCATTAACTCTGAAGCTTAAGCCACACATGCACAAAATAATACATTCAGATCAACAATCTAGTGTACATGGTAGAAACATTAGCAGACACACACATTTCATTAGAGACCTAATTACATACACACATGATAGGCAGTGCCAGAGTGCCATATTATCTTTAGACCAGGAAAAGGCATTTGATAGAGTATCACATGCCTTCCTACATAAGAGTCTTAAAGCTAATAATATAGGGAAATACTTTAGATCATGGATAAAAATCCTATATAAAAAACCTGAAAGTAAAATATTGATTAATCATAGTTTAACTAAAACATTTAAATTAACGAGAAGTGTTAGGCAAGGATGCCCTCTGTCGCCCTTGTTATATGTAATAACGTTAGAACCTGTGTTGGAAAGAATAAGACAAGACACAAATATCACGGGGACTTTTGTCCCCGGTGCAGGGGAAAGAAAATTGTTGGCCTACGCCGATGATACAATATTCTTTCCAACAACAAAGGATTCTATAAAAAATATCTTAGAGGTTTTCACAGAGTTTGGATACGCTAGCGAATCCAAACTAAATATTCAAAAATCTAGCATAATGGGAATAGGTAAATGGGGCAATAGGTAAGATTTCCCTTTTCAATTAACGGTAGTGAATAAAATTAAAATTTATGGAATTAACTTTTCTTTTAATCCTCAAGACCCCAATAAAGAAACATGGAAAAAATTGATAGAGAAAATCCAAAAAATGTTAGAAATTTACAAAAATAAAAGGTTACCATTTTCGGAAGAAGTATTATAGTTAATAGTTTTATTATGCCAAAAATAATTTACACAGCAAACATACAAATAGTACCTAAAAAGTTTATAACAGAAATAAATAAACTAATTAGGACCTTTATTTTTAGGAATACCTGGCACAGTATTAAACACACTACTCTAATACAACCTAAAAATAAAGGGGGGATAGCCTTACAAGACATCAACACTAAAATAAAAGCTTTAAGGATTAAATACATAGGGGAAGTTATAAAAAGCCCGAGTCTATACCCGCTGGCACACTACTACATGGGTTTAAGATTATTAAACCTTTGTAAGTTGAATAACAATCAACCTCATTTTTTTGGTACACCACCACCTTTTTACAAAATATGTCTACAAAATTTAGAGGGGAACAAACACTTAATAAAACAAGACACCAAACTTATATACAAACTTCTAGTTGCAGCACAGGAAACACCTATAAAGACACGAAGAGGGTACAACCTCTTTATAACTGATTACACACAGAGTTTTACAAACATTCACGCAATAGACATTAAACCACAAGCAAAAGAAGTCACTTACAGACTACTACACAGTTTAACACCAATAGCTAACAAATCATTAATGAAGGCAAACACATTAGCGCCCAAATATAAACTGTGTAGTGACAACATTATAGAGACAGAAGACCACTTATTTTACACATGTAAGACAGTGGCCCCCACTTTAAACAAGTTAAGGAAATTAATAGGCCCACACTCACAACAGACACTTAATTTATATAGAGCAGTCACAATGAACACGTTACCACAGATGACGAGACGAATAGAACTTAAGCTACTGACTTTGTTAGCTGACTTTAGATACCTTGTTTGGACATATAGGAACAGAGCTGTATACGACAATGGACATTATGACAGTATTTACACAAATATACGAACAGATAACACAAGACATAACAACACAGATTTAAAGCATTCCTTTTGTGTTAAATTATAACTTAGACCCTTGTTGGTGATACAAAGCAAGTAGCTTTGAGTATTAATACTATTACTGTAATATCGTGCAATGTAAATACCATTTATCGCATATCATCTCATGTTAGGGAGTCATTGTCAGTCGTTGTACCATTAATCATCTAGTAACTCCCAGGCCCTCACCAACAGTTGTGATCATTTGTATCCTTAATTTTTTTTTTTTTTTTTTTTTTTTTTTTTTTTTTTTTTTAATCAGTATATCTTTATATATTGAAATAATTTGATTTGTACCTGGACTTTTTGTAATTCCTTTATGCAATAGTTTTGATCTGTGCTTAGCTTTAAATTTTAAAATTTGTGTAATAATTTTTACATATTGTTCTTTTTTAGATTGTAATATTTAAAGTTATTCTTCTTAAATAATATTGATTTGTTTGCAGTTAGGTTTATCTTATATAATGTAATAATTTTAATTTGTACCCGGTTTATTTAACTTTAGAATTTGTGCATTTGCTCTTTTTTGGTCTTGTAATATTAACTAAATAATATTGTTTTTGCATTTCGCAATATTTAGTTTGTACCGGGTTTATTAATTTTAAATTATGTCCTTTATAATGACTATTTTAAAATTCAATTGTTGTAAATACTATCAATGTTGTAAATATATTGACCAAATAAAGGTTTTAAAAAAAAAAAATGAGCACAACAAATGTTTTATCGGTACCAAATAGTGCACTACAACAATCTTTTAAACACATTTTCTTACATGGTCGTTCCTCTTTTACCATGGGTGTCGGAGTAGATAAGATGTGTGGCGTCCACCTTTATTCTAAAGGTACAGGGTTCAAACCCAGTACAGGTGATATTTATGAAGGAATTTTTTTCAGAACCGTGGGTACAATAATGATAAACTCCTCCCCGATCCATTGGATAGTGAGATAGGATGCCTAGCCTTCTCGTACATATTATCCTGTAAGATGTGTTTCTTTTTCCAGTCCAGACTTCTGTCCCTCAGGGATTATCTAATGTTGTCCTCTCCCTCCGCCCCCCCCCCCCCTCCCAACCAGCGAACTCGGTCGTCCTGGAGATCTGGATCTCTTGCTATTGGTTTATCTTGTGTGTCATGGTAGTCATGACATATAATTATTATTTTTGTAGTGGTATTCTCATTTGCTGTTGTGTTCGTTATAACCATTGTCATAAGTCCTGTATTTATGTTGTTTGATTTATTCTTTTCTTCATTTAGAGCAAATTAAAAAAAGAAAAAAGTGTCACGTGTGTTAATTACAACGTGTATTTAGTAATGGACGACATCTGTGCACTGACATTCCCGTTAGTTATTTATAGTTTCAGTGTGTCTTCTTCTTCTTCTCCTTCTTCTTCTTCTTCGTACACTCTCAGACGTCCACTTGAATGTTCTCAAAGAAAGCAGAAGTCAGTTTGAGGCTATTTGAATCCCCGTAAAGCTTTTCCACGCTGGAGTCGGCCATTTGCGCTTTCTCTGTACCGCATTGTGAAGTGGAATGGAAATGGTGATAAAGTAATCTGACAGCCTTTGCTTTCCCATTTAGTGTCTTTCATTGGCTAAGCCAAAGCACGCAATTTTCTGTTTGTATGACTCACCTTTGAATCCACGCCTTTTTTCTGGAACATAACAACAGAGTTGTTTACCAACTTTCGCAAACCTGCCAGTTTAACAAGGGAGCGAATCGCGTTTGTTTACCTGAGTTTCTCACGCGAGCTGATTTGCCAATTATCGGTCATTAGACAGATGCGAGTAGAAATAACGGATTGTTTGAAGAGAGGCAATGGGCGATAATATTTTCCCGACCACCTTTGATGTTCGCATGTTCCAGGGGAAGATAACGTTTGTTCTGCGCAAGGGGACGTAATCTAAGAGAGGCCCATGCACGGCAAAATTATCTGATGTCGGTCAGCATCGCTGAGTAGAATGAACGAAGAAACCTTTGATCCGGGAAACGCAGTTCCTGATTTCCCTACTATTCAGAAGGTGTGAATTGTAACGTCTTCTGGTGATGATAACACCATTATCGGTATATATACCGCGCTCTCTCAAATTCAGTTATTAGAGTCGGTCAGAAATTCTTGGATAATCTAAGCACGACGGACTAGAACCACTCTTCGCTACATGTGTTAAATTGTCCAGTGGGGATTTCATTTTCTGATTTGTGGTAATAGAAATTGTGATTAAGTGTTAAAATGTGTTAAGTTTACCATTTAATTCACTGTAATTCCTTAGCGTTTAAAACTAGTGAAATAACATAACGCGTAGATACTTCTTGCCAGTCGTTCAGAGTAATGTAATTTCAAACACCCCTTATGTCTTACACAAGAAGATACGGCTTAGCTGACTGAGATTATTAAGTATGACGGATGAGTGACCGAATAGAATTCCCATTATATTTCATTGTGTGAAATTAAATAAGTGACTACAGTTAATGTCATGTGACAAAAGAACAGACGCTGACAAATAGCTAGTAGTGTCAGGCGATTTTTGTTATAGTGCGCGTATGGATAAATTCAATAATAGTAACCTTTGTGTACTGTTCATTTTCTCGCGGGAAATAACGGGGGGGGGGGTGGGGGGGGGGGGGGGGGCAGGCACATACTCTTTTTTCCCGACATGCCATAGCGAAAAACTTCCGGGCGATAGGTGTCGTAACTTTTTATTTGAGACAGTTCGTAGCGCCGCCTTGGTATCTCTGACTAAACGCGTCAGATACCTTAATCACTTTGACATACAGGTACAACTTGGCTTCCCCGCCAATTGCACATTATCAGGCTGTAGTATATTAGCCTTAACACAGGCCTCGTTATGGCGTCATCTGTGTACTTCTTCTAAGCAGGTTAACATCAACCCTGCAGTAATGCTTAAGTAGATATAAATATACCGCCAATCTGCGGTTCCCACAATATAACTTCGTCACTGGACTTCTGTTCGTTTAAAGACAAATAGTCTTACATAGCTATCTTGAGCATAATGTATAAGTTCTGTAATGTAGGATCAGTGAGCTGTAGTTCACAGTCTTGGTAACCTTAAACATGTTCTGCCACCGAATGCATAATAATGTAGAAAAGGTCGGTGTTACCTTGCACAGAATCCTCAGAACATAATAACGAACTCTGTCGCCATTCCGACGCACAGAGATTCACTGGAGAGAACTGCCAACGCAGTCACTTCGAAGATTTCCCCGAAAAACACAATGGACCTACACGTCCTCACAAGCCAGGACTTCACAACTCAACAAGCCGGAAGTCTAATTTCGCGCTCTCCACTGCGCATCGCATATAGCCCAGAACTGTCTTACTTTTTACCCAAAAGGTCAAACACAATGAATGAAGAAAATAGGGAGATAACCCCTAACCAACCTGACACAAGCAAAGTCAAGACATAATTATTCACCTTAGACTAGGGTGAATTAAATACGACAAATAACTTGACATATGAAACTCCGTCGAAAATGACAGCAACACCCGTTCACTCCCGGCAAGTCAAACAGCAAGAGCAATAGTGGGTAGACGTGGGCAAGTCTCTCGAATGACAGTCATACGACGACTCAGAGATACAGGCCTTAATGCAAGACGACCTTATTTGGGCCAAACTTGACTCACAGACATCGTCAGCAGCACCTGCAATTGGCAGAGCAACATGAAGTTGGACTAGACTGCAGTGGAATGCTGTCCTATTCACAGACGAGAGCAGATTCAACATATCCTTTGCTGATGGACGTATGCGGATTTGGTGACGGTGGGAAGAGCGCTTTGCAGATTGCTGTGTTCGTCAGCACAACCGATTTGTAGGTGGCAGTATTAACATTTGGGGAGGATTCAGTTTTCACCATCGCTTGCCTCTTCACGTCTTCCGTGGAAATGTTAATGCTGTGACATATCGAGATGAGGTTCTGGATGCATTGGTTGCTCCTGCGTTCCCAAATTATCCAGACTTGCAGCTTCTCCAGCAGGAAAACGCACGTGCGCACACCGCATGCATTACGCAGCAATATCTACAGCAGCAGAACATTGTGACGATTGATTGGCCTGCCCTATCACCAGACATGTCCCCTATAGAACATCTGTGGGACGAGCTTGGACGCAGAGTCTACATGCAAGGTTCTCCAGCTAATCTGCAACAGCTCGAAGCTGCTCCTACACGTGAATGAGACTTGATTCCCCGGAATTTCCTTCAGAGACTTGTGCGTTCCATGCGGAGCCGCTGCCAAGCTTGTTTGCAAGCACATGGTGGACATACCAGATACTGAGGATAGTGTGAATGAATATTTTTATTGGTTGCATTTTTGGTTTTCTCCCTTACCTGCACAGAATGCAATGAATTTCATAACAATCAAATGTACAAATTAATTACCAGCATGGATTAGTAGGAAAATGAATAAAGATTCCAAATATGTAAACTTGTAAACACTTATATTTACATTTCACACTCTGTTCCTGGATTATGCAGGTGGTGCGTTTTTAATGTGCTTCAGTATATATTGTTGAAGGGACTGCCTGGAATGTAATCTGAAACAATTTTCAATGACCATACATGGTACTTAACTTCAGCCTGAACAAAAAAACTCAAATGACGCCGGTATGCGCCACTCGACCACGCCGGGAGACAGACTGGTAACTTGAGACAGGTTTCAGGTGTCGTACGAACAGTTCCTTCGATCAATTTGAGTCCGTAATTCGCTGGAACTCTTGAGATTTGATAGGAGTCTCCTTCAGGAAAACTGGAACTGACATCTTGCAAGCCATGTTCGCTGTGTCGTCATGGTTTCTAGTACGCATGCGCTGTCAGTGGAAATATATGCTGATTTTCCAAACGTCGGAAAAGTTCCAAAAAATCTTCGAACTGATAATTCCTCACAGGTTCTTGTTGGTGATTTACAAGTTCTTGACCAAAATCGTTCCCCATCACTGGGCCGCCATGTCTTCTGTTGCGGTTGTTTATATCTTACAATTTGAAGAATGATGATCATGAGCAATCGTGCTGTGTTTTTAGAATGGTTTGGGTGGTCATGAATATGATAGGTATTGATCAGCTCCAACGCCTGGGTTTTGGGTCCACAAAGATAAACATATTTATTTGCAGTAGACAATTCCTTAATTCAAATGCATGGCATCTTATAAATATAGGCATAACAAGGCGTCTCCTACTGTCATTTCATATCGTCACATACTCTGGTCTGTATACTGAAGATGACGGCATCCGTAACATCAAAGTAGTGATAACCAAAGTATGGAGATTAAACATATAGATTTTTATAATAATAATAATAATAAATTCTTTAAGCGCCAAACACGGCGCATAAGGCAGAAACCAGTGCTCTCCAGGTTGTTCGTTGTGACGCCACTCCTCTTAGCTCTTGCACATTATTTAGGCCCAACGTTCTTCCTTCTCTTATTATTGTTCTTCTGAGTGTTTCTTTTGGTCTTCCTTTTTTCCGCTTACCTCAGGAAACCCAAGTGAGCGCCTGTAGTGGTATTCTGTTGTTTTGCATTCGTAGGACATGACCGATATATGACCATCGTCTTTTCCTTATATAGTCGGAGACATATTTCTGCCTAGAGTCTTCTCTTATTTGTCGATTAGTCTTGAATTCTTTCCAACTGATGTTCATGAGTTTTCTAAGACATTTGCTCTCGAATGTATTCAGCTTGTTCTCCAATGATTTTGTTATTTTCCAACTCTCACAGCCGTATGTTAACACTGAGATAACATTTGAATTAAACAGACGAAGCTTGGTATGTATATTCAATGATCGTAATTTCCAAATGTTAGATAATCTATTGAAGGCGCTAGCTGCCAAAGCAATTCTAGTATGGATTTCTCTTGTTGTGTCACCATCCTGAGTCATTTTACTGCCTAAATAATTGAAACTTTCAACTTTCTGTAGTTTTTCCCCGTTCAAGATGATATCAAAGGTCTCGTTAGAAAAGTTCATAGCTTTAGTTTTAGAGGCATTTATTTGGAGACCAATTTTAACCGAGAGATGACACAAATTATTTATTGCTTCTTGGGATTGTCTTGCTGTTGAACTTAAGAATGCTACATCATCTGCGAAATCCAGGTCCCCCAGGAATTTTCCATTTGTCCATTTTATACCCAATTGTTCATTGTGGGTATAGTTTCTCATAACCCAATCAATAGCTATTCCAAAAAAAGTAGTGGTGACATAATACAGCCTTGTTTCACCCCTGTTTCTACTGTAAACCATTCTGTATTCCCTTTATTTGTTCTGACACAACATCTTGCATTGTCATATAGCGCTTTGATTATATTCACATATTTTGTTGGAAAACCATAGATTGTAAGTATCTTCCACAATGATGGGCGGTGTAGACTATCAAAGGCTTTTTGAAAATCGACGAAGGTGATAATAAGTGGCGATTGCCTTTCCACTGATTCTTCTATAATTGTTCTTAGTGTGAATATTTGATCAATACATGATCGTTTCGGCCTGAAACCCGCTTGTTCTTCTCTGATCTTTTCGTCAGCATGCAATTTAAGTCTTTCTAACATCATGCAACATAATAATTTTCCAGGTACTGATAATAGAGATATACCACGCCAGTTATTACAGTCTGATAGATCACCTTTCTTCGGTAACTTTACAATAATACTGTCTTTCCATTGTTGTGGTGGTTGTTCTTCTCTCCATACTTCATTTATAATATCTAAAATTCTCAAGAGGTTGTTGTCATTAACTGCTTTAATCATTTCCCCTGAAATTTCGTCAACTCCAGCAGCTTTAAAATTTTTTCATTTTTTCACGGCTTGTTTGATCTCGTCCAGCGTGAATTCATCGCAAGTTATTGGCAAGGTGTTTGTGGATGTTTCATTATTAAAATCAGGTGTTACTGTTGGTGGTGGTCTGTTTAGCACCTCCATGAAGTGCTCAGCCCATCTCTTCATTTGTTCTTTTTCTGTTGGTATTGAATTCCCAAATTTACCTTTAACAGGTGTTTCCATAGCAGTAGGCTGGTGACATAGTTGTTTTGTAATTTGATAAAGGCACCTACTATTACCAGTTCTTGCAGCATTTTCAGCTTCTACGGCCAGTTCATTGATGAAATGTCTTTTATCTCTTCGAGTTTTTGTCTTCACTTCTTTATTTAACAAGTTATAAGTTAGTTTGCAAGATTCAACTGCATTATGTGTACTTGCTGCTAGTAGTTTAAGTTTTGCTGTTTTCCTTTCTTGTATTTTATCCCAAGTATCTTCTCTCATCCATTTTTTCTTTTTATGTACTAGGTATCCGGTGGTCGCTACAGCTGCTTCTGTCATTGCTGTTCTCAGTTGTTCCCATTTAGTATCGATTGTCTTGGTGGTGATATCGTTGTCAATTTTGCCTAAAGCATCGAAATAGTTGTTCATTTTGACATTATATTCCTTCTTTATATCATTTGATTGCAGTCTGTGTACATCTATTCTTCTATTTTTATTCGGTTGGTATAACTTCTTCAGTTTAATTCTCATTTTAGCTATGCAGAGGTTATGATCGCTTCCGATCTCTGCACCTCTGTATGCTCTGACGTCTTGAACTGATGAGCGAAATTTAGCGCTTATGCAGAAGTGATTTTTATAGCTCCTGTGAAAAACAGATCCCTCAAAATATATTCTTCTTTATTAATACTTGCGTTCCATCTCTTCATATAAACTGGGGCGACCTTCGTATAATACAGCCACGTAGGAGCATCTGAATACTTCAATTCATATAGGAGCGAATAAGATCACGTCTGTCTTCGACGGATTCTACAAACGAAAGGCCAAGATTGCCCGTTTTAAACAATTAGCGCGTCACCACAGTACGTCATCATTACTTAGTTACCTCAACATATTATCGCGTTCATTTACAATTACTAATAGTGCAAAACATATCATGTTGACTCCAGATAGAAATGTTAACGCGTAGATTAAACTGCTAACAAACAAATCTAAGTGAGGCCAACATTGAAGATACATAATAATATTCCTTAACAGTAGTCATGTGTTAGAGTTGGGGCTTGATATGTAGTATATGTTTACTTGACAGTATATTTGTTGCTGTACCTAGTTATATAACTGTAATCTCTGTAGTCAGTTGTCGGATGTGTGGCTTGATGTGTAGAATCTGTTTACTTGACAGTGTATTTGTTGCTGTACCAAGTTACCTAGTTAAATTTCCGTACTTATAAATTCAAGAGTGTGCTCTAAATATTAACAATTTTTAGCCCTTCAACTGCTCAATCCATTGCTTCAACGGTGTTGTGTTATGCTCACCTGGATGAAAAAAAAAAAAAGCACACCACGTACTCTTGAATTTGTAACTAACTTGATTATGGCCCCTGATTTGTTTACATTTCTTTACGAAAATATTTAATTTCTCATAATGTCATAATTACAACATTAAATTATTAATAATTGACTGATTCTTGTATTGTCATCTAGAATACACAACTATGCCAAGTTTCAGAGCTGATGCTCACCTGGATGTGATTGAAAAATCGATTGCAAGATTTGAAAGTGACATGAAAGTGACGTACAAGTGAAGTTAAATAAAAGTGTGTAGAAAGAGAGGTCTAAAGTAACCCTGTACTAGCTACCGCCAACCATTAAAGAATACTGTGAGGACCATGGAAGTTTCAATTACAGGCGACGAATCAGCTTCCCTTGAAGCAAAGTTACCTCACATGACAGTGCTTGATGTATAAGTATAATTGGGATCTGTAACTAAATGATTAAGTACAAAACATGTCATTTTTCGACTATCAAAGTTATCAGGTTTACTTAATCTATATACTTCAATCATGTGAATTCTACCATATTGTGAATTCCTTCTTGAAACATTCTGTCTCATCAAATGATTGTTCCACCTATTCCTTACATTATTTTTAAACATGAGTGCTTTATCTAACCTTTCATTGAAGGTATAATTATCATCATCCTCAATTTCCTATATGCTTCTTATGCAGGCCAGCGTCCTGTAGGTTCAACTTTTGGTCCACCTGTGATTGTCCCCAGGCTGGCCGTCTGCTACGTAGTACACTTACGATTGGCTGACTTGATATGTTGAGGGAGTGACATGGATGTAAACAGTTTTAACTCTTACGTTGTCAGTTTATTCCCCTCTTTTTCTGTCTCACTTCTAGTTCTTGTTTTCATACGCTGTGATAGGCTGTATGTAGACAAAGGACGACTTCTGAGAGTTTTATTTAATGACAAATAGTAATTTGATTTTTCTTTCTACCATTTTCTTTGACTTTCTTTTACCCCCATCTAACATTTCTTCCTCAAGGTTGTATTTGGCTATAACTGGTTTCTCTGTCCGATATACTTGTCGACTGGCATTTGTAGGGTTATTAGTCGTAGACACGTTTGCCTTGAGTGTTTTGTAACCCAGCATGGTCATGAGGTTGATGAAGAGCGCTTTTTAGAGCTGATGGTAACTTTTGTCTCCACAAACTACACTGTGCTGTCCGTAATAATCATTATCATTTATTACAGCATTGGCATTAGTAGGTTGTAGAACACGTAAGTGTTCATAACCCCAATTTAATCTTCATGTGTATAATTTAGTAATTTAATTAAATTTATCAGATTTCATGACTTCTAATATTGTATTGATTTTGTTGTCATACAATTTTAAACATTATTTGAAAATAATTACAGCGAAATGAAATTCTTTTAGTGAATGTATTACTAAACGTTGTTTCCCTTTGGTTAAAAGTTGCCTCCCATAGAGATACAAGTGGAAATGCTAGATATTTATATATACCTATATCGTGTGTGTCAGTGAGTCTCTTATGTAATGACCCAGTCATGTTGTGTATATACCTCTGGTTTGTACACTTTCAGACGTCAACTTGAATATGTTTAAAGAAAACAGTGGTCAGCTTGAGGTTGTTGTTATCTCCACACATTTTGTCCTGGAATGTTGCTGGTGACGGCCATATGTCCTTTCTCTGTTTGTCATAGGTACAGCGTCTTTGCAGCAGCCATTCATCTTTAATTTGTTGAATAACGTTATTTCAATCTGATGTAGCCACAATAAGTAAGACACTGAAACTATATATAACAATGGTATTTCTGTACGCACATTTTCTACACCTATGGACAGATCATTTGTATTCATGAACTCAAGGGAGATAACTGTAGTTATTAATAAAAGATTTTTAGGGGAATTAACTCATTTCATTAAAGTCTGTCACGTGACAAATTCTTGATAAAATTGATTAAGTTTTCACATCTTCATATTTGGTATTTTGTCACCGTCACGAGCTTGTGGTTATCGTGTAGTTCCCAGAGGTCTCTGGCGTTACAAAGATATAATAGAACTACAGCTGTCTCCGCATATCGTAAGAATCTGCTTGTATATGGTTGGGCTTGAGGATGGCAAACTCATCATGGAAAAAATCAGAAACCACCAGTTCAAGGTCACATGAATATAATGATGTAGGCTTCTTTCTATGACCTAGTTGTAATGGTGGTTCCATGCTCCAGAAAGGTAAATTATGATGATGACATGAGCAAATGTAGTCTTGAACTTTTGGATCAACCAGAACACAGTTTTTGGAGCATCTACATACATTTTTGTGTGTTTGTATTTCCAGCCAGGAACATGATGATGATGACTTGAGCAAATGTAGTCTTGAACTTTTGGATCAACCAGAACACAGTTTTTGGAGTATCTACACACATTTTTGTGTGTTTGTATTTACAGCCAGGAACATGATAATGATGACTTGAGCAAATGTAGTCTTGAACTTTTGGATCAACCAGAACACAGTTTTTGGAGCATCTACATACATTTTTGTGTGTTTGTATTTACAGCCAGGAACATGATGATGTTGACTTGAGGAAATGTAGTCTTGAACTTTTGGATCAACCAGAACACAGTTTTTGGAGCATCTACATACATTTTTGTGTGTTTGTATTTACAGCCAGGAACATGATGATGATGACTTGAGCAAATGTAGTCTTAAACTTTTGGATCAACCAGAACACAGTTTTTGGAGCATCTACATACATTTTTGTGTTTGTATTTACAGTCAGGAACATTGTTAAGGTATGTCCGCCCGTTCGTTTGTTTCAGTGTATTAAAAGAGTTTGTCTGCAATTTGATATATATAAAATCACTCTTCCAAGATTGATCTGTATGAGTGTTTGATCACGGTTATACAAGAACCGTGTCACGCGAATGATTTATTCGTGAGTGTGCAAATCAAGCTGTATCGTCCCTGTATTATTTCTGCAGTGTTCCCTCACAAGGGGTAACGAATTAGTAACATCACAGATAGGCCCAACAGCCCAAAAGTAACTAGGTACAAAGCCAATGCTGGTCAGTTATAGAAAAAATCAACAGCATTTATTGAAAACTCATGATCAAGGTGAAATGATGAGTCGTCATTAGGTAATGTCGTTCCGTCCATTCGTAACATAGTTTTCTATCCCTTGACGGTAGTACGTTTTTGCTTCTCCCTCCTACTACATTTATATATATTTATGTATTGAATATTTCCGTGCCATTGTCACGCAACTTTTTCTCAAATTCCTGTAAACTTCATTAGACTGAATTTCTCAAAGTTAGTACACAACTGGGTACCAGAGCAACTCTCGGAAGGGTAGAGGCAAGCGGGCCTAACGGGTTGTGTGCGGTGCATCACACATACCTTGTGTATATCATCAATGACAACCTCTCTTTTGGCAAAAATTGAGCGATCTTTATAATTGTGAATACACGCCTATAAAAGAAGCTCATCGAATACTTCAATAACGTTAAACACGATTTTGAATTTGTTTGATGGTTGGAAGAAATCTCTGGGTACAGTTTGACGATAGGAAGAGAGCTTTGGTAAAATATTTTATTAATGGATTAATGTTTGTGTAACGTTTGGTGACAGAATGTAGCACATGGAGAAAAATTAGATTGATAGAGAAAACGTGTCAAGAAATATTTGTTAAACTCAGAACATAATTTTGAGAAATATGTGAAAATGGAAGAAATATTCGACAAAAATATGTAGCAGCTATAAGAAATATTTGAAGAAATAATTGGGAACTAGAAAAAGTATCTGAAGAAAAATTTGGCAACTGAAACAAATATTTGAAGGAACGTTTGGTGACTAGAAGAAATATTTGAAGAAATGTTTGGCGACTAGAAGAAATATTTTAAGAAATGTTTGGCAACTAGAAGAAATATTTGAAAAAATGTTTGGCAACTAGAAGAAATATTTGAAGAAATATTTGGTAATTACGAGAAATGTTTGACAACTGGAAGAACTTTTTGACATTTGCAAGACTTATTTGACTTGTCAAGTACTGACAACCGGAAAAATATTTAATGAAAAAATATTTAATGAAGTATTTGACAGCTGCAAGAAATATTGGCAACCGGATTAGTCATTTGATGAAATATGTGACAATTGCAAGAAATATTTGAAGAAATATTTGAAGAAATATTTGGCGACTGCAAGAAACATTTGAAGAAATATTTAATAACTGCAAGAAACATTTTACAATAAATATTTTAAGAATTTTTTTATTTGTAGATGACCTCCATTTTAATATATGAACATTTATTTTTGCTGTGTATTAAATGCCCAGATTTGTGATATATGCAGAGTATATCTGAAGTAAAACTACTCTCGTAAAATTTTGTTTCTTATGGCTCCGCTTATGTATAGCATAGGTGTTAAAAGGCCGCTACCTACAAAAGGTTGGGGACCGTTGGTCTAATTAATTTTCAGAAGCCTTATACATTTAGCCTTTGGGGTACATTGTCCAAAAAGTAATAGTAAAGGCGAAAAAAAACATTTGAAGAGATATTTTACAACTTGAAAAAAACGTTTGAAGAAATATTTGACAACTGGACAAAAAACATTTGAAGAAATATTTGACAACTGGAAAAAAAATTTTGCATAAATATTTGACAACTGGAAAAAACATTTGCATAAATATTTGACATCTGTAAGAAACATTTGAAGAAATATTTGACAACTTGAAAAAACATTTAAAGAAATATTTGACAACTGGACAAAAAACATTTGAAGAAATATTTGACAACTGGACAAAAAACATTTGCATAAATATTTGACAACTGGAAAAAAACCTTTGAAGAAATATTTGGCACCTGCAAAAATAACAAAATTAAAAACAGGTTAATAGATATTTACCTACATGTTGGAACATTTGAGCAGGACTGGGAGAAAATTTTAGGACCATCTTTGCGGCTTGGCAGAAAGGTTTTCACTAAAGTTTGAAAATTGCAGGACTAAAAAGTAGATAACCGTTTGATAACTGGAACAAATACTTAGTTACATTTATTTAATGTACTAAATTTCCTTGGTCGCCATTTTTCTTTCTCTGCTATCAAGCAGATATTTTGTACTTTCAAATCATCTTACACGTCTCTCAGTAATAATTCGTCATAAACCCAGATGGGCCGGTCTGCGACCGAGCTTTGGGTTTACCTAAGGCGTGCCGGGCGTTAAATTACCCGTCTGTGGACAGCTTACAGACACTCTATGCTAACGGAATTTTATAAAAGTATATGATCAATGGTTTCCTCGCAAAGTTTTGCGCCGACCATCGATCTGGTTTTTATAACTAGCGGTAAAAGAACGTGCGTGTTTGAACTTTATTAAAAATGAATGAAAATGTCCTCGACATTGTTTCAGTTGCAGCCTGTACAGCGACACTAAGGACTGTCTAGTTCACGTCATAATCTAGTCTGCATATGACATATATCTCTACGGAGCCTCGTTGTGTTCAATAAAACTGTCTATTTGGAATTGTCCAGCCTGGCCTTTGACAGTATTTTTTATGTTGGAAAATACGGCTGTGTGCGGGGTCACTTATATACCACTAGATGGACATTGGCCTGAGTAGACTTATTACTCATGATATAATATAAATAATAAAGAAAACTACCCCGTGGACCAGAGCCCGTATCAATATGTAATTACATTCACCCAACAATGGAAATTACCTGTCATATTTTTACATTCTAAAAAGAATAGTTGACAAAAAACCGCTCAATCCACACGAAAATTACAAAAAACCACTTACTACCTCATTCAGCCCCTATATTCTCATGAATACCTACACACAAAACACCAGACAACAGCGATCTTCCTCTATAAACCTCATACTAAGTGAATTTATCAATTTTTATAGACAACAATATCAACCAGACTGACCTCGCCGGCTGACCACCTCTACACTCCTCCCCTTATTATATAAATAAAAATATATAAATTAAAAAATGTTGTCTCACTTCGTGTACCTTTGTCTGCTCTCTTACATGGTATTTTTTCTCTCACCCCTATACTCTTATCAATACCTACACACAATAAGGTAGACACCAACACATTTTCAGATATACTCACTACACAACAAGCGCAGGGCGGGAGAAATGTAGGATTTATATCGCATGGTGCGTCTGTCTATAGATACACCCAACACAGAAATTCTCTGTCCTATTTTTACATAAAAAGACAGGTACACGCCAACAATGTCACAACTTCACCTCTTTTGATCTAAAAAATATCTCTCTTCCATTATGTTCCCTTTTCGTATGTTTTTGTTACTGTTGTTTACCAATAAAAATATACCATAAAAAACTGTACACGCCTCCCTCTTTCCATCTAACATAACCGGCTTCCATTATGTGACCCTCCTCATTTACTGTTTTTGTTACTGCTGTTTGAAAAAAAAATATAAATAAAAATAGATAAATAAACAAAATCCTTGGCCTTTGTATAAATGGTGTCTACATGTTGTAAAACATATATTGTATGTATGTTGTGTATTATATATGTTGTATATATTGTATATATATTGTATAAATGTCGTCTACCTGTTGTAAAATATATATATATATATATATAAATATATATATATATATAAATATATATATATATAGATATATATATATATATATATATATATATTTTACAACAGGTAGACGACATTTATACAATATATATACAATCTATACAACATATATAATACACAACATACATACAATATATATATATATATATATAGTAACACCTGAATAAAGAAGCATAACAACACACTGCTGAGTGATACACAACACACACCAAAAATATCCCCTAACAAACGCCACCATTATTGATCTAATATTTTTTTTATATAAAAGTCCGCTGCACCTGCACTATCGATCAGAGTATTTTACTATATACATTTTTTTTCTCTCACCCCTATATTCTCATCAATACCTACACACAAATGTACCAGACAAAACGAAAATTAATACCACCCACACCACACCGCTTATACATTGCCTTACTCTGGCGCTACACCCCAACAGACACCCATGAGTATCATCAATACCACCCGCACCACACTACGCTAGTTAGCCAGCTTCCGCTATAAAACTCATACTTAGCAAATTTATCGATTTTTTACATTTTCTTTTTTATCTCAAGGGTGCAGGATTTTATCGATTTTTATGTATGTTGTATATATGCATATATATTGTATAAATGTTGTCTACCTGTTGTATAATATATATTGTATGCATGTTGTATATATATATATATATATATATATATATATATATATATATATATATATATATATATATATATATATATATATATATATATATATATATATATATATATATATATATATATATTGTAACACCTGAATAAAGAAACATAACAACACTTAAAATACCATCACAATACTACTTATCTCCATTAGTAACCTACTAACCCGCGCCCGCCATTATCGATCTAATATTTTTTCTTACATCAAAGTCACGCGCCACCGCCATTATCGATCGGATTATTTCTCTATATAAAAGTCACGCGCCACCGCCGGTAATTCTAACCGTAACCGCCATGACATACTACTTAGGTACGGCAGAGTGAAGTAAATTGAAGAACATGAAAAGACGTAGAGTTGCAGATGCTGAAGTTAGCGAGCAGAATAACGTTCTAGGAAATAACTATGAGGGGAGGTCTCATAGTACACACCAATGAGTATAGTTTACGGCGGTAGTCGGTCCTATGAAAACTCTAATTGAATTGGCTCCTCACCAAACACATACAGATATTTCAACACTTTGAGCGATCAAGCGTTGGAGAGAAAATTAGGAGGTATTTCAAAGAGAACATTCAGAAAACAAAGAGAACAATGGATATGTTTAGATGATGCATATTGAGAATAAATAAAGATAAGAAGCTATTCTGAGAGGTCAAACGAGAGTGAAAAGGAGAATGGGCATAAAAATGCGAAGACATTGAGACATTAAGTAAAAATGCGAAGACATTGAGACATTAAGTAAAAATGCGAAGACATTGAGACATTAAGTAAAAATGCGAAGACATTGAGACATTAAGTAAAAATGCGAAGACATTGAGACATTAAGTAAAAATGCGAAGACATTGAGACATTAAGTAAAAAGAAGAAATATTCCCAGTAGGGCACGTCGATAGGACAAAAAGGAGGAAAATAGTTTGTGGCGGTAGTCCAGCACGATAAAACACAGGGACAGCTTAAGGGAAATACTGAGGGCTTGTGGAATTCCCAGCTGCAGGGTCTCCATCGTAAAACGCCTTTATGCTATCTTTACACGTTGTGTTGGGTAGAGCAAACTAACCTTTGAGGTGAAGACAGGTGTACGACTGAGATGCCATATATCAACGACCGTATTTTTCACAGTCATAGAACTGGATGATGCGCCAAACAAAAGTGGAAAGTCCATGAGGAATGTGACAAGTCAAATTTTCAATCGTTACATTCTTCTGTAACGTCTTTTAACTTTCTCCTTTGCCCTTCATTTTGCTATTTTCTCCTTTATTATCTAAGACGCTCAAGCGAAGGAGCGAACTTGCCACATTGATTTTTCTCTTCTCGCTAGCTCCAGACGGAGTAAGAGTCTATGCTAAGCCACATTTCTATTGTTACCTCCGATTACTTGTCTGGGAAGATACACGTTAAAAGTTTGGCTCACGATAAGGTGCGAGCTCGCAAACATGACATGTTAAAATACATGGCAGATCTCAATAAGGTGTACGAAATGATCATCTTGCTGAATTTTAAGACACATACAGTGATGTAATACTTCCGGCAGATGAACTTTGCTTTGATAAACAATTACAAAGACATAACATCTTGGAGGAGATTATAATGTTAGATCTGTGAGGTAGTGAGTTTGTAAACAGGACACGCGAAAACGAAGAAGCAAGACCTTGTATGCTCATGAAAGACAGGCAGATGAAATAGGTAAATGGCACGTAAAGAAAATATCTTGTGTGCCATGTAGAATTGTCACAGAATGCATTGGGGTGATCCCTTATTCTTCCTAATCTCTCTTGCTCTACAGCTGGAATCGGTACATTTGTGGTACATATTTTATTGAGTGCTTTCAATTGTCGCACTTTCTTTCTTTCTCTGCTAAGTAGCAGATATTTTGTACCTACATTCTTTCGCTACTTTCAGTATATTGTGTCTTGCCTGTTTATCTGACACTCCTTGTGGATGATAGTACTAAACATTTGCAGGAGCGGCTGATAGTACACAGATTAACACGTACATCGCCCATCGCTATCTGCTTAATCACAGATAAGGCACGGGTGCGTCTCCGCCAAGGTTGTAAAGAGACGAATTTTGTGTGTGCTCAAGCAACAGATAAGACATTACTTTAGCGAAATTAATAATTGGTTACATCTTACATACATTGTCGTGTGAGGTTACCGACCTGTTTGTGAGTTGGTACACAGGGCAATCGGATGTTTACAACCCATTGTCAGAGAAGTAATGTTTGAAATTTTGCACTAGATGAGGAATGCAAAATATTCAAAGCAGATTGGCTGATAATTTAAGTCCGATAACAAACCGAGTGGGGTAAGACAGTGCCTATAACCAGATACACTTCAGTGGGTTTTTTTTACTTGTGAGATTCACGCTTGCCAAAAACACCAGTCGTGCCAGTTAGAATTCCGCATTTCCATTTATTAGACTGGACACCTTTTGTTAGAGTATTCATCAGGACTTACAATGCAGCCCAAGAAATCTCTATCATTTTAAAAACAAAAGCCGCTGTCTGAGGAAACTGAAGGAAACACATAAAGTCAGAGAGGAAACTTTTTAATTAACGACACCCTAGACGCGAGTAAAAGACCGATTCAAGTCTCTTTTATTCATCTGAGCAAAACGTCTATGAGCCAATTTTGGCATGTTGTAATTTTACATTTTGTATTTCTAACATGTGAACTAACATATATACATATATATTACCATGTGAATTTTAATGTGTGAAAAGTGCAAGGAATATCCCAGCCATTTGAGTCTGGCAACCTCAGTGTCTAGAATGATGATTCATGAACCACCACTGCACGGGATGGTGATTGCTTTATTTCTAGTCTCGTAAAGAGAACTAAAAACATAAAGTAGTCCCGAGTTCCATAGGGAGGAACAGATGAAAAAAATGATGTGCATTCTAAGTATAATACTTACAGTTTCCAATCAGTGTAAATGTAAATGAAAACATATGCACTTTAAAATGTATGCATGTTTCAAACTGTTCACATCAGTGCAAACATAAATGAAAACATATTCAATTTATATTGTGAACACTTTCCAATCAGTGGAAATGTAAATGTACACATATTCTATCTGTAATATAAACCTTTTCATTTAAATGTAATGTGAAGCAAAAGCTATTAAATTTAAATGTAAAAGAAAGATTTATCTGCCAAGAGTAATCTTGTGCGAAGGTAGACACCTTTGAAGCCCATATTAGATACTCTTGAGTTTTGGCTACTGTTGGACCACTACTGCAAAGCAGAAGAGGCAATATCGTCACAAGAATGTTCTACAGACGAGGGTAGGGAGGGAAAAGACCTTTACCACTGAGACACTAACTCGCGGTTGGATTGGGATGGAAGTTCTAAAATAAACCACTTCTGATTGGAAATTTTATATATTAAGCAGAAAGAAAACGCGACAATAGTACTGGAAACCACGAGTTCTATGAACCTAGATACAAACTAACATTGGGATTATAATTAAAGTAATACCCCGACAACCTAGAAGACGGCCTGTTAAATCCCGTGGCCCGATATTCTGGGTAAGTTGTAATGTATACATTTATCATTTTGCATTTTTACAATAAACATGTGTAAATTGCTTGTGGGTGTACAGGTTCATCCGAGGCTAAATCAGCTGTGGTTAAGGAAGACCACACTATCGGTAGAAACAAGAGGAAACGAAAAACACACATGGATCTTCATTTCAACTAGAAGTACGAGGGGCGTTCAGAAAGTAATGCACCACATCGTCTTTCTCGGGAGCTGTTTAATCAAAAAGCATGAAATTTATACACAATATACATGGATATGTCATGTAAACATCGGTATTATTGAACATAATCTCCATCAACTTGTACGGCTTTATGCCAGCGCGAAACAAGTGCATGCATTCCTAGCCCGTACCAGATTTTGTCTTGATCATGTAGCCATTTCTTCGCTGCATGAATCACTCCTTCATCATCTTCAAACCTTGTCCCACGGAGTGCATCTTTAATTGGACTAAATAGATGAAAATCAGATGGTGCAAAATTGGGACTATAGAGTGGATGGTGTAGTACAGTCCAACCCAATTTGGTGATTGCTTCCCGTGTTGCCAGACTTGTGTGAGGGCGCGCCTTGTCGTGAAGGAGAAGCAGGTCTGCTGGATTCGTATGCGGCCGAACTCTGCGAAAGCGTTGATTGAGTTTTTTCAATGTCTTAATGTAAGCTTGCGAATTAATTTTCTCTCCTCTTGGCACAATGTCCACAAGAATCACACCTTCAAAATCCCGAAAGACGGTGATCATGACCTTCCCAGCTGAAGGAATTGTCTTGAGTTTCTTTCTTCGTGGTGATTGTGGATGATGCCATTCCATTGACTGTCTTTTTGTCTCAGGTTCAAAATGATGTGCCCAGGTTTCGTCACCTGTAACGGTCTTAGCCAAAAAGTTCTCTCCATCAGCATTGAAACGCTCCAACAATTCAGAAGAAATTGCTTTCCTTTGCAATTGGTGGTCATTTGTGAGACTTCGAGGAACCCATCTTGCACAAACCTTAGAAAATCCGAGAGTTTTTATAACTGCATTTGCACTACCAATGCTGACTGACAGCTGTAAGGCCAATTGTTGAGTAGTGATTCGCCTATCAGTAAGAATAATGCCCTCAGCGCATTTCAACATTTCTGCGTTGGTGGCTGTGGCAGGACGTCCACAGCGCGGCCGATCAAGCAGTCCGTATCTCCACTTCCTGATTCTTTGATTCTCTGATTCCAGCGACTGACTGTACTTCTGTCGACTGCAAAACGTCCATACACATCACATAAATGCTTGTGAATGTTCACAACAGTTTCCTTCTCTGCAACGAGAAATTCTATCACAATTCGCTGCTTATAACGCAAGTTGCAAACACGCTCCATTTCAACGGTTTAGGGCAACCGTATTATTTGGCCGTTTGCAGTGCAATTTGGTGCACACAATTGGCACATGCGATATTTAAAGTGTGCAAAATTTCGAGCTTTTTTTTTCATTATTAGCTGAGAAAAACGATGTGGTGCATTACTTTCTGAACGACCGTCGTACTTTTAACGACACATTGGCACACTAGCAATAATAGATATAGAGGTAAAATTATTATACTTAGAATATATATAAAAAAATAATTATGTGGCTTGAATAAGCAGCAACACACGAATAAACTTACGACATGACGACCAGATCGTCAACAAGCGGTCATATAAATATACCTTTTCATGGCTAATATAAAAGTGCCTCTTCCTCCCCCACCCCACAAATAAATAAAAAAAAGGACATAGAAAACAATTGACCTGTCAAAATGTTACAAAAATGTACGTACACAATATACCCCACTTATAACCGAGAGATCACACCTCTTGTCAGGTTTTGACGTCATGTCCAATCTTGGAAATAAGTGAAAAAAAAATTTACCATGTGATACTTTAAGCAGCAGAGATAATAAAGTTAAGGGAAGGCATCCTTTTTACTTTCAAAGGGGAACAATTTAACAATGAACACAAATCAAAATAAAAAAACATATTTTCCTTATTTATTTAACTTTATCAATTCAGTTTACAAAATTATACAAGGCACAACAGATTCACTTTTCTTATTAGTACATTCTTTAAATTGTAAAAATGTTATTTTGTGTCGCATTTTTAGAGTAAAAAGCTTTCAATAATACGGAGTTTGATTCACATGTTAAAGTAATGAACACTTATATGCTCTGTCACTTTCTATGATAGTTGTCCGATTGCCTGTTGTTCTAGTCGCAGATGTGCACACCGAAATCCTCCTCGAAATGCCGGTGTGCCTAGCCACCTTTATGGCTCAAGGCTGAATGCTCAACTTATTACTTGAAACTTGCCAAGCGTAACGCAACATACAATTGGCACTATACTTTCAACCCGGGGGCATTTAATATCTCGCCCAGACAAAATTTTCAAGTATCCTTTGTACTGTCAGCCAGACTGTCCACTGAAGTTACTTCAGAATACAATCAACATTAGTCACCTGGTACGACATGCCGAGGGTGAAGTAGACCATATTTCTTCTACGTATTTCCAGTCAACTCCCATGTACGACACTATATTCGCAATATACAAAATGTGATTTTTTATTTGTGAGTTTGTGCGTGCGATGGGTTTTTACTATGTAATGCAGAATGAATAAAGATCAGTTAAAAATTGAAAAAAAGGAAAAAATTATGGAAGAAGAGACTTGAAACCTGTAAACAATTTTAATATGCCTAATGTGTTTTGTGTTTCGCCTAGGGAAACAAAGAAATGTTTCAAACGTCAATTTGTATGACACATGTACCAACAACGTCCATTCAATCTCCCCCCTTATTATGTTTTCTCTTTCCCACACTTCTCTGGTAATATACAAGCCCAACGGTGTCAACAAATAAAAAATAAAATATCTGTACTTATCGCAAATCCTTCCCTCAACATCCATGTTACCGCTTCCAAAATACTGCATTAATTCCTGTTTTTTTCTCTTCGTGACAGTGTGTGCTGAGCCCTCGTGGCTACTCAACGTTGTGCAACACATACTGACCACCCTCTTTAAACTTGGTCTTTCAAGCTCCCCTCTTTCCCTGGCCCGCCTATTGTGCCTTTAAGGCATCAATTGTTTCGAAAAACCAGATTGTACTGGCTTACCTTCCGAACGCAGTCTTACCTTTCATTTTATTCGCGTGCATGTGCGACCTTTATTTATTGCACTTCTACTCCATGTAAGGCACACTAAGAGGCTTTTCCAAATATAAGTATCTAAAGAAATGTAACGAATATGAGTTTTTAAAATATGTATGTAAATGGTTATATACACACCTTGTTTCTTTTCCTTCCCACTGTGGTAAAGTGGGATGATATAAATATTTATAGGGACTTAGTGTACTGACTGAGATCAGCTGTGAAGGTATCTGTATCTAATATGTGTAGTGTTTTACAGATAACCTTACTTACTGCCACATATTTATATCTCAGTCAGAATTATTCTGGAATATTGTGTTGGCAACGTTATATGTCTAGGGTTATGCAAATGATGAAGTGTAAGTCACCATAACAACAACAGATAAACAATTTAATTATTCCACCACACTTGACAATACTGTGACACTCACAAACAGTCAACACTCTAGAAGACTATCTTAAAAGATTCAATGATAAATTTCAGATATGTACATATGTATTGATTTTCTCTACAATAGTGATCCTGATTCAACTACACAGTGAACCAGGCAATATAATAACATGTAATTTCAAATATTATGTACACATATATAAATGTGGTCTTTGCATTGACATACAATATTAGTATTCTATGTGTGTGAGTTGTGATGTGGTAATATGAGGTAATACTGGTTTTGTTCTTCAAGATAGATTCTTATTAGACTGCATGTGCTTGTGTATGTTGGAACTAGTATTGGAGATGGTCTCAGTTCCGAACATTAAAACAATTAATTGCCCCTCTTTAATTAAGTTAGTGTCATTTACGAGGGGTACATAGTGTTGAGCTCTTTTGGCCACAGTGGGCTTAACTTTCGTGAGGCAAGGACTCCTCTGCTCGACTATTCACTGTTTCTGAAGACACCTCACTGGTTACTATAGGGACCCAAGAGTATGCTGTCAGCCTCTGGATTCAGCAAACGCTCAGACCAGGTGCGGCTTCAATACTAGGACCACAGTCCCTGAAACAAGAAGGATGTACCTCCTACTTCAGAACTAATTTATACTATCTGGCTAGACTGAGCACAATACATCACAAACACAGAGTTCAGAGCTTTATTTTTACTGCTATCTTCTTCTGAAGCAGTTTACTCCAGTATTAACCTCCTTAATGGTTACTACGCCTCTGCACTTTCAGCTATAAGTCCTTCCATATCATAAGGTAGGTGTCAGTGTACTATCTGGTAATTCCATGTAGTGTTACTTTTCTCCGACACCTTCTGTTCAGGTTGGAGCACTATATATATTATAGGCCTTGCCTCTTGTTCGCTACTGAACTGCACATATATACAGACATAAATTATCAATGTACATTCAATTTTCATTAAAAAGAGATCAAATATTTCAGCCTACCACAATTCATGGAAATAAACACAGATACGTTGACTAGCAATGAATTCTGGCACAAATACTGGCACAAATTCCCATCTGCTTATGTTCCAGGCTTTTATTTAGCAAAAATATGAGCTGGCTTCAACGCACTGTTGCTTTATCAAGCTTATTTGAACTAGTGGTCTCGAACTAACGCTATCAATTAACTATATTAACCGACCTAACCAATCAGGCCATCTCTACCCAATCGTTTGAAAAAAAGTACTCTTACTTCCGTCTCCCTTGACAACAAAAGATAGCATTTATAGTCCGACTAATCGTGTTTAGCCTTACATATCATTCCATCCAATCAATTCAAATGTAACTTGTGGCCTATTTCCGTACAATGGTGGTTTAAAATTCTGCCACTGAGCGACTCCGAGTTTTTAGGTTGTCTGACACCCTCATTATTTTCTTTTGCCTATAATTTATTAATTCCTGGACTATTTGCGTAACACTTAAAATATTCTGTGTCAGCAAGCCCTAAGGAATCCAAATATCTCAATTTAAGGGAGCTAGGTGGCTGCGTTCAAAATGTGCATTTTCTACCACCTCCTGTTCACTTCAATCCCCATGTGGTGTCTGGGTACTGTCATGTTTTCAAACGTAAACCCATCTAATGTCATCTTTCCTAATAAGCGTTTTCCAGGTTTTTAAAACCTAACTCTGGGAAGGGTAGTGTTTTTATCACTGTCCGTCTGAAAAAAAGTTAGTGCATGTGGCCTTACACGCGTGATAGTAGTAATTGTATATCGCGTTACGCTTGTTGGGGGTGGCATTAATAGCGAGACGCGTGTTTAGTGTTGCATGCGTTCCTGATTTTCAGCCCTCCCTTCTTTCCATCCTACATCCATCTGTCCATTCGTAGTGTAATTAATTTAGGTCATACGCAGTGTGCCTCTCAATGTTTTTCTTAGAAATGCAATACCCGTTTTAATGTGTTGTGGAAACGCTTGTATTTATGCAGTGGCTTATATTTAACGTGGAAACGTTACAATTTGCAGACGAAGCATAAAACAAAGGGGATTTCGAGTACTGTCATTGTGACAGCACTGTTCTTTACCATTCTTCTTCCTTTTATAGAATTTAAAAAAAAAATTTGTTAGGCTTTACATTTACTTTTAATTTATATATGTGGATTAGAATTTCTCACGACACCCACCTTTGTTTTTCTAGGGTTTTTATACATAACCTTGTCTAAAACATATAAACTCATTCTCTTGGGTATGCATGTGTACAAAAGTACTTGCGTGAACAGAGGAGTCTTTATATTGAAATGTAACCCTTTTATCACGTTTTCTTTGTTGTAAAATGCACATGATTTGTAAATTGAAAAATTGTCCATGTACTTTCCATGTATTTCACTTTGTAAAATGTACACTGATTTGTAAATTGAAATGAAAGCAAATAAAGTTCACTTAAAAAAAAAAATAAAAAAGAATACTACAGTTCCAAGGACAAAAATGTCAATAGCATTGGAGATCTCAGGTCTCTTGACACCTTGTTTGAACTTCATTGTCATAACTTTTGGATGTTGTCTCAACCACCAATTATTGGCCTTGTCTCCTGCAAGTCGTGTACAATGAATCCGTGACTGCTGGCCAGCTCCAATACCAATAACCTAGCCACTTTTAGCATAGCAGACAGAGTTAGACTGTGTGTATTTCAGGGCTATGGTAGCCACAATCTATTTTTTAGAGCAGTATTTCCTTTTGTTTCAGCTTTGTTAATTTACATTTTTGTCATCTTTGTTTTGCATTCTTCAGTTTGAAAAACAAATATTTGTATTCAGTGAAATCATGTGTTGAATTTACAAATGTAAAACTTCCTCAGAATATATAAATAAGTGGCTGCTGTTTGAGAAATTATTGGTGTATATCCCTACAGGTATTGTTTAATTGTAATAAATGATTGACATTTTTCTTGCTCATTACGTTAGAGATTAATGCAGTTTGTAATTAAGCGTCTGTTAGCAGTGCACATATTTGAGGTACTAAATAATTTTTGTTAACTGGACCTTTTTTTGTTTATGTAACAACTGTATGATAACTTCTTGAGTATTTACCTTTATTGTTGTTCAGTAACCAGATACCTCATTACTGTGATGTTTTAAATTGTGTAGACCGTCATATGAATTGTTTTGTGAGATGAGTGTTAAAGGCAAGCTGGTAGTATCTGCTAACTGTCATCATTTCCCATTTGGTTGCTTACGGAGCATAGAGCCACCATTGAAGCTGGCCCCCTTGTAGGAAGTCAGCACGAAGGCATTTGTGTATTCTTGCAGCCAATTTTTCTTTATTCCACAAGACTTATTTACCAGCACCCTTTATAACCTCATATTAGTCAAATTTTACAGTATGCCTGTAGTCATATTCTTTGTTTTTGTCTGCTCTGAGATTTTGTGTTCACCAGAAAAAGCAATTCTTGATATGATTAAAACAGGTAATCCAAAAAAAAAAAAAAAAAAAGAAACTATTTTTGACGGCGTAATTGCCTTACATAAATGTTTATATAAATAAGAACGTATCTGTCACGAAATAAAATAATACCGTAGTGCAAGTCGGCTTTAGTGTGAATCGTTTTAGGAAGGTTTAACTATTCTTTGGTTTTAATTGTACTATTGCGTTGAGGTGTGCTTCTAAAGTGCATTCTGAAGAGAGTGGTACCAGTTTTAAGTGGAGCATAGGGAGCAGCGCTGGTGTAATGTTTACCACACTCCGCTAGAGATCAGGTGTTCAAGGAAATGACAATGGTGAGGATGACAAGAAAAGACCTTGAACTGATGGTACGCAACAGGAGGACATAGCATGTGTTCGTGGAAGGCCTATGCTCCTTGGGGAGCTAAAGTTTATTGATTGATTGTTTGAATTATATGTTATTTGTTACAGTGACACAGTTTGATCATAGGATGAGCAGAATAAACAATACTGAAGCAAAAAAAAAAAAAAAACACCGAAATTTTTCATCGGCGCCAAATGGCGCACTTCGACAAGCATTTAAACTCATTTTCTTACTTGGTCTGTCCTCTTCTACCCTGGAGGCCAGAAGGAATAAGAGGTATGGCGTCTGCCTCCAGTGTTGCCACAGCTGGGTATTTTTTACTAGATCTGGGTTTTATGGCTTCCGTCTGGGTATCTGTGTATGTTTTTCCAAATCTGCATTAATCTGGGTATATTTGACAATTGACATTTACAATGTATGTATATTCTGTGCACATTCTATTTCTATTACAATTAAATGTAAAAAAATTATGTGCTAAATATTTTTTATTCCACTTAACATTAATTATTGTTTTTTAACCACATCAATGACGTTTTTTTTACTCGTTTACATCAACAATCTATTTCCTTTTATTCTGTTAATGGCTGTCATCTACAATAATCAGTCATTTTTGCGATTCGTTTTAAAGTATTCTTTTTAAATTTTAAACTTAAGCATATAAACAGCATATTGGCTTTTTTTTAATTATAAGATTATAAAATAAGCGATGATGAAAGCACGCTAGGTAGTTGTAGCAGAATGACAACACACACGACACCTCCCTCCTCAGCATGCGTCGAAAGAGTGTTTTCGAAGGTTAACTTAGTTAAAACTAAACAAACAAACAAACAAGCTTTTGTGTGAAACAGTTTCCAATCGAATACTAGCCAAGCAAGCAGTTGCCAAAAATGGAGTTTGTCATAAGTTTAATCCTAATAAAAGCGTGGTTGAAGATGTGCGTGAAGGACGTTGTTGGCAGAGATATGCACAGATTTAGAACTCCTCAATCAAGATTCCACGTTGTCAATTAAGGCATATGCTCTTGACGAAGGAGAAGTTGTCGAAATGATGCCGAGTCGCCGACAAGTGACAATATTCAACAGTAACAAGTTACAACTAACATTTGATATTTGATTTGAGGAACATTTTGTTAATGTAACTACTGTAAGTAGGTTACTGTTAAAATATCTCATTTTCAAGAGTTCATATATTGGGGTGTTAATAAAAATCATTTATATAATTGTGATTTTTTGGCAATAAAAAAATAAAATAAAAATGAAGAAATAAATAGAAATTGGTAGCACACTGCTTATTTGTGCAAACGTTGCTCTAAAAGATTGTGTAAGCATCGTCTATCCCGTGTATTTGAGGCATAAATTAATCTGGGTATTTCTGGGTCTTTTTTAGAAGAACATCTGGGTTTATCTCTAGAACTTGAGTGGCAACCTTGACTGCCTCTAACAATAAAGGTACAGTATGTACGTCTGGCACATACATGTATTACATGTATGTGTGGTACATGTGTGAGTGTTATATGTGTTGAGGATTGTTTCGGGGTTTGCAAGCATGTGAATGGTGGCCACATTCGCATGGTTGCACCTCGAGACACCTCAATTGAATTAATACTAGAAATCGCGCAAATCGATGTATGACGCGTCAAGGCTAGTAACCGCAGTCCACGTGTGGCCTGCGGGCCTGATGGCCGTGTTTCAAATGTGTGGCATAGCCACTTATGGAAAGTGTCTCAAATGTGTGGCGCAGCCACTTACTCAAGTGTAGAACCGTTTGTGTTCTGACTTTTAAGCCGATATAAGGATATGTGTATATAGACTGGGTAAGTCTATGTATGGCCATAGCGCCGTCCGGCAGTGTTTCAAATGTGTGGCAGAGCCACTTATGGAATGTGTATAATATATGTGGCATGGCCACTGATGAGGAATATGTATAAAGTGGTATATCCACTGTGAATTATAAATAGCGTAGAAATCCGTGTAGATTATGCTGGAAAAGCTAATCAAGTCAAAAGTATAGGACCAGAGTGTCTCAAGGATAATCGCGAATAGCGTAGGATACGTTTCGCAAGGATATTATATTTATGGCAGTTAAAGCCTGGCTAGGAAAGCCAAAGTATTGAATAAGTGGACATAGACAGAATACGCGAATATGAAATAAGGATATCATTTCCTAATAATAATAATTCCACTAAACGGACTTGAAAGAGTTGGTTTCAAACTCAAGGACGCTATAGAATTAACGGTTAACACAGACGTGCAATGTCTGTAGGATGAACATTGAGTAGATCCTAAAAACTATGTTTTAATGCCAATATTAGTTGTGTGAAATCGTTTGGTATTTATTTGGAGAAAGGACATGTATTAAAATTCAGTTGTCAATGGAACTTGTTTTAATTGCCTGAATTATTCAAGTTTACTAATGTGCTGTGACTGTTGAGATAACCCTTGCAAGGTCAGTACAGACTATCACATTTATATACAAGTTTAATCATAAAATAATACAACACTGCTGGAGAATTAATACGAAATAATGAACTACACTGAATTAAATAATAATATTGAATCACACAATAACGGCTCTAAATCTGCAATTGAACTGTAAGCCGAAATGGTAGAGATGAATATAATACCCAAAGAATTATTGAAGAGCAGCCCAATAACTCACGTCCAACGGGCTTCTAATATCTGGAGATAGAAACGACCCGTAACATCTGATGTCAGAAGTCCGTAATAATATGTATGTCTATTATACGTATTTCCGTAACACGTATGTTTGATACACGTATAGCTGTTACACATATGTCTGTTATTGAATTTTGAAATGTTTCGGTAGTGACAATGTGAAATATCATTCGTGAAGCACTTGACACTACTTGAATAATGTAACCAGACATATCTGATTCGTTTCTTGATGTTTGAAAAAAATCAGAATTAAACACGGCACTCGTGTAGTTCCCAGTGGGGTGAGGGGTGCCTGAGGAGAGAGAGAAATAATATGATTAATGCAGTCTCAGGAATATCGTTAGAAGCTACTAACATGAGGTTGTGTATGGTGTTGACAACATTATCATATAAAACAATCTCAGGGATATCGTTAGAAGCTACTAAATGAGGTTGTGTATGGTGTTGACAACATTATCATATAAAACAATCTCAGGAATATCGTTAGAAGCTACTAACACGAGGTTGTGTATGGCTGGCAACATTATCATATAAAACCATCTCATAAATATCGTTAGAAGCTACTAACATGAGGTTGTGTATGTTGCTGACAATATTATCCTATAAAACAAATTCAGGAACTTCGTTAGAAGCTACTAACACGACGTTGTGTATGGCAGACAACATTATCATATAAAACAATCTCAGGAATATCGTTAGAAACTTCTAACGTGAGGTTGTGTATGGTGTTGGCAACATTATCATATAAAACAATCTCAGGAATATCGTTAGAAGCTACTAACATAGGTTGTGTATGGTGTTGACAACATTATCATAAAAAACAATCTCAGGAATATCGTTAGAAGCTACTAACACGAGGTTGTGTATGGCTGGCAACATTATCATATAAAACAATCTCAGGAATATCGTTAGAATCTACTAACATGAAGTTGTGTATGGTGCTGACAACATTATCATATAATACAATCTCACTAATATCGTTAGAAGCTACTAACATGAGATTGTATATGTTGCTGACAACATTATCATATAAAACAATCTCATGAATATCGTTAGAAGTGTCGTGATATGGATCTGTCTTGCAACACGTTTTTCTAAAATAAAAGGCCTTGGCCTTGGCTCTCTGACGCCATTAACACATATTTGAAAAACAAGCTGTCTAGAAAGAAGCGGTAACCAGAAATAGTATTATACTTTTGCCGACCGCATCTGTTTCGCAGACCATAGAAGCCATTAACAGCCTGTGAGTGTGTTTTGCCTGAGGGTAAGAATGACTTTATATAAATATGTATGTACATAGTTATGTATTTTTCCGGTGCTTAATCAACGTTTTTGTAGGCGTCTGTGGCCTAATGGATATGAACGTAGTTTCATAATCCAGATATACCAGGTTCGAAACCTGCTGCAGGCGGTTTGGAAGCAGATCGCTTTGTGTGGATTTTTAACAATGGTATAAGCGCCGTACCGTTCAGAAAGCAATGGCAAACTACTGAATGAAAAAAATTGCCTAGAAAAATCACAAACAGCCAATAAAAGCTGGGGTTGATTGCCACGTCCTGTAAAGGATAAGCAACTAACTTTTTAATCAACGTTTGTGTAAAGAAAGAAAATATTCCAGAACGAATGTGTTGCTTGCTGGAATGTAAAGCGTGTGTTGGGTTTAGAGGCAACAGCCAGCGTTGTAAAAAGTGTAGGTTTATTGAAAATGATGTCAAAACTAAGACTGTTGGTTTAAGTATCCATTTGGAAGCGAATTGGTTAAAGGAATGACTTGTATTATGGAAACTAATGAAGGATGAACAGGGATTGTTGCAAAGAATCGATGAAGGTATTACTTTGTAAATTTATACATTACCAAATCATTGTATGGAAGCCAATCATGGGTAAAGGAATCAACTTAAGGAAATTTTAGTCACAGTGAACTGACTGTGATGGATGGTGAAGGTAAATTGTCCTGTGCATATGTGAGCACAATATCTGAAGCTGTTTCTTATGTCCTTTGTGTGTGTGAAGCAGAGTAGTGCTGGAGCATACATAGGTTCTGATTATTTGAATTTCAGGTTTTGTCCTACAATCGTTTGATCTTGTAAAACGTTGTATACTGCAAAGGAATCGAATTATCGGAAATTTCACCTCGTTATGGACTTTGAAGTGCAAATGTTCAGGATGATCTTGTAGCTAGCCAACACTTTTCTTCTGCCTGACAAGTCACCGAGTTGTTCGACCACGGCAGACGAATGTGGATTTTTTTCTGGATATTCATTTAAGTTGCCTTTTATAGCCACTGAACAGTGTATTCAAATAAAATATATATCACCATAAAAGAAACATAAAAATATCAATATAACAGTTCAGCTTATAATGCATTTTAAGACATCCTATCTACACAGTCAACAGCAGGGACATTGTAGTGAAATATAAAAATTATTCTTCAGTATAGAAGATAACAGAGACTTTAGTAATAGATTGTGTTTTGATAATTGAAGTTTCTACATTTATTGATTTTATGTAATGTAAATATCTTTTGAATTATCATAACCGAAAATAGAACCGGTTTATGATTATTAAATTGTAAATATGTACCTTCAGACTTGTTGAGATTACTAGCATTAAGTTCAAATTCTGTTAGATGCATATTTAGTTGGGTAGATTAAAAGATAATTAAATACCCCTAGATAAACTTTTCAACATAACAACACATAGTACTAAAGGCGAATCTACGAAAGGAGCAAATAGATCTTCAGGACATATCTTTCAAACACCTGAGATTTGTACAGCTGATTCTAACCTTTGATGTCAATACAACCTATTTCTTTTCAGAAAAGGGGGTATTACTTGTAAGACCAGAATCTTACCTGGCACTATCCTGATATCATCTGATACATCTTTTTGTCAAGGATATCGTTCATTTTATAACATCACAAACTTTTCGTGACACTGGGGTCTCAGTCCAGGGATTTTCAGTACTACCCTGGGGTCTTTTCTTTGAGACATTCAGCAGTAGGAATAATAGTAGAATAAAAATAAATGTAAAGAAAGACAAAAGTTAAATAAAGCAATTGGTAATAGTAGTAGTAATAAGAAACGTTATATGTAATTGAATACACTGAGCGTGGTTTTTAATTAATTAATTAGTTATATTTATTTGATCTTTAAGTCTGTAATTAATTTTAATAAGAGTGTATGAGAATGGCAGACTTGGCAAAGTTTAGATCTGCTACAGTGCAGTCGGCAAAGGATTTTGGCTTGAGTGGGGATTCTCTTATTCAATATGTTACTACTGAGTGTGACAAATATATAGAAAGAGAAGATAAGAAAGTGGAGGCTGAAAGGAGATTACAATTAGAAGCAGAAACTAAAAGATTACAATTAGAAGCGGAATCTAAAAGGTTACAATTAGAAGCGGAGACTAGGAAATTAGAAGCTGATAGGGAAGCTGAGGCTAGGAAATTAGAAGCTGATAGCCAAGAAAAGAGATTGCAAAGGGAACATGAGTTGAGAATGAAAGAACTTGAACTTTAAGGTAATGTTCCAGTAAATGGAAGTAGTCCAACTACATCTGACACTAGTGCAAGTCATGGTGCCTCAAATGGGGCCATGAATTTTCATTTGGACCCATTTGTGGAGAAAATAGATGAGATTGAGTCTTATTTGAGTAGGTACGAGAGATTAGCTACTAACTATGGCCTAGAGAAAGAGAAATGGAGCCTTAGGCTATCACAAGGGCTGAGAGGAGCTTTGTATGAAGTTTTTGAAAAACTTGTCAGAGAGGACCAAGAAGATTATGAAATTTTGAAACAGGCATTGATAGTTCGCTACGAAAAGAACTCAGAAATTTATAGGAAGAAATTTAGGACTGCTAAGCTACTTTCTGGAGAAATTTACCACCAGTTCTCTGCAAGATTAGAAACCTACTTGGAGAAGTGGACTACTCTTGGAAAATGCCAAGACCTAAAATAAATGGCCATGATGGAGCAGGTGAGAAAGTCTATGCCGCCAGACATGAGAAAATTTCTTATGGAACAAGGTGCAGAGCGACTGGGGGATATTTTAACAGTTGCTAAAAGATATCAAGCAGCTCAGTTAGAAGTAGGTGGAGTTAAGAAGAAACAAGTAGATAGTAATAAATCCCCACAAAACCAGACTAGGTTTGACATCAAGGATCAACAACCTAGATACAGACAAGGTTATGACAGACCTAAATATGACCAAACAGACAGGAACCCTCAGGTACAGGATACGAAACCCTACAGACAGGGAGATAAGTGGTGCAAAAATTTGCAAATTTGACAACCACAATACTCGGGACTGTAGGAAGAAGAACCCTTTATATCACGCTGCATGCCTCACAACAAGAACCAAGGGAAAGAAGAAACTGTCCACCAGGCAGCAAGAACTTCAGCATCCCCCTGTGTGTGAAAAAGTAACTTGTAATAGTACCACTATCAAGTGCCTTTATGATACATGACTGGACTGTAGTGAATTTCTAAATACAATATATAAATTAGAATATTACAGTATAGGGCATAAAGGCAAAGATAAAAAAGTACAAAACATTTTCTGCTAGAACGGTTGGTGTCGCCTACGCCTTCAGATTATTAATTGCTAACGAATAGCCGAACAAAACGGTACCCAATTTTTCAAATGCGTCCTTGATATAAACGAACCACTTTTCCTAGTTCTAAGAAATATTTGCCTAAAATGCATTGTGGAACGAGGAGGGGCAAGGATAGATGAAAATGCTAATTCGTTTCGCATTGATTTCAAACTAAAAGCCAACAACAGCACAGTGGCAAGCCTTGCCTTAGGGGTTTCCCCAATACGATGAAAAAAGTTAGAATTATGGACACTACGGTCATGGAAACATGTTTAGCTCTTATTGTGAATGACCTAAGCTCTCGTATTTCGCTTGATATTACATGGAAAAAGAGTGAATGAGAGGTAGTTTAAAAATAAACAATTAACATAGAAAAAAAGATAGAATTTTGAACCAAACCACATAGCCCCTTGAAAATCGTATATTCGTGTACCTGAAGACTTGCTGACCAAGAATATGTGGTTAGTTATCTAAATAGTCCCTTAACTAATCAAATAATGATAAAACAATACATAGAGATCAGAGATACTGTCAGGTCAAGTCATATCTGCTTAGATTGGATCGCATATTTTTTGGGAAAAAAGTAGGTGACAGATAGGCTAACATATTACGGTGAATCCGATTGGGGGGGAATTTGAAGTGAGACGAAATATTATTGGCTGACCTTCGAATAAACATAAATAGCCTAGTAACGTGGAAAGGTTTGAATGATATTTTTTTGAAAGACTGTTTACACTGTAATATTACGAGTGATTGGCCAACTGAGTCGATATTGTCAGAACAAGCGTTAGGGGGGACGCCATTTCTTGAAAAATTCTACCAGCGATTGATGAGATCAGGCTGTGCTTTCAAATACAATTTCTAGGCAGCCTGGACAATAAAACAGATCGAAACTGTGTCAGTCATCATCACTGTGTATTTCATTGAAAAAATTGTGGTAAGATTGACATTTATTAACATGTTGTTGAAACGTCAAATGTTAAAAGTCAATTTGTTAAATGTTAAATGTTGAAGCGTCATTTGCAACTACCACTGATAATATATGACTTATTTTCCTTCCATTGTTAATATTTCCTCTTTGAAGACTCACTGTTAATATGCCACTGATACCAAAAGTTAAATGGTCATTTTTTCACTCACCAACTGTTACCGAGATAATAAGTTACCAAGAGAAATGTTTACAGAGGTTTCAATCTTAGCATTATACACACTGACCACACTGGCTAGTGACAGAAGTAGGTCGCGGGTTCTACAATATAATCTGAGAAGACTCAAGCCACGCTCACACAGGGCTATTTATGTATCTGAGTACTACTGTCACCTCTGCTGTTATCTTACCGAGTTTGGAATGTTGTAGTGAGTGTGTGTAGGTACAATCACACACCACAGATACGCACATCAGAGGCATGGAGCGTTGAAACTACAGGTGACAGTTAATGACAGTTTATTACTTTACAACACGTTAACATCGAATACACATAGTCAAATTACCGTTCACAATAATACAGTACTCCACTTCTCAGAATCATCAAGATACTACAATATCAATGGCTCCCTTAACGATACTCCTCATATTTTAGCAAACGGACATCATCGCCGTGCTACAACATATAATCATGGATCCTTTAGCAAACGGTCATCATTACCGTGCTAATATAAATATGGCCTCCTCAAAGATACGCTTCCCATCAGCGCTGTAATAATATAATAATGGATCCTTCACATTAGCGCTATAATAATAATGGATCCTTTAGCAAACGGTCATCATTACCGTGCTAATATAAATATGGCCTCCTCAAAGATACGCTTCCCATCAGCGCTCTAATAATATAATAATGGATCCGTCACCTTACAACATACACACAATACTGCACACCTGGCAGTTTGCAATAATCTCACCTATCAACATGTCTTCACATATCAAAATTATCCTCTCTCCGTAAATAATGGCCTACACATATCATGGCCTCTTATCTTCAACACTGTACAGGCATACTATCGAAAACACACAAGGTATGACCACTTCAGTCCATGCCCAAAAACACACTCTAAAAAACCCACTGCGCCGGGGATCATACATCTCCCGCCTAAACCAATCACGAGACTCCAGCTGTTCATAAACTCCGCTCAGTCTACATACCCTCACGGGCTAGCCACAAATAGCTAAAACACCCGTAGCTCAAAACAGTTCAGAGTGCATACCTCTACACAATTGAACTGACCAGCGTTCACACGCTTTCTAATTTTCGAAACTTCTAGAACATACGAGGGAATTCCCCTATCATAATTTAACCTAACATCATAGCTAGTCACGTATTCAAGCAACGAAAACCCATAATCTAATCTGACAACCAAACATTTTCAGGATTATTTCCCTTCCATAAGGTTTACTCGCTACACGTGTATTTTATTTAAAAATTGAATGTGAAATAATAATATATGTCTGTACATGAGTGGGTCTATAGCGACCATGAGGCAAAGCCTAGAGATTGATCCACCATGTGATAGACTGTCAGAGAGGTGTAAAACTACAAGAATATGTATGATTGTCATAAAGGAGAATAACACCTATCCTATTATATGGAAAAGATTACAGCTGGAATTGCAGTGGCGTTGTAACTATTAGGGGAGAGGAATACTGGTGTACATTGTCACATCAAAAGATAATGGTGGCATAGGTTGGTATAAGGCTATGACCCTTTTTGTTTGTTTGTAATGTACCTGTCCTAGAATGTGGACTATTAGTGTATGCTAGGTATTAAGAAGGATGCATAACCTTCACATTTCAGAGGTCCTGGGTACTGACGTTAATGTGGTACCAAACGCTTGAAAACTGATTGATTCAGGACTCTGCCTGTATACTGCGAGCCCATGCTAGTGGCCATTGCCTATCAAACAGGGAACACATTGTCAAGCGAGCAGAGGAAAGGTTCTACCCGTATTCTACTGCCAAGTTAAGTTCATGTTCGGCACCTGGCAGCTCAACTAACAGAACTAAAAAGGAATATAAAGTGACAGTGAATAAAACTGGGACAAATATTTAATAGTCCCACCAGAGACAAACGAAAACAAACATAACTAAAAGGGTGTGATTTTAAACAACCACCTTGGGGTACTACCAGTATTACCTTAAAGTAGGAGAATACAACTACAGACGTATATTAGAATAATATTTTTATGTATGGACAGAAGATCTACTGTGCTATTTGACTGATGTAAATGATTCTGTTGATTTCAATTTTGATTGTCAGTCCTGGTTCAAAATAAATTAGAATCAGGATAATAAATTGTAAAAATTATATTTACACAAATTTCAACCACAGTCTTAAATAAGATAGCCTTTTAAAGTGTCGTTTGTATATTATTGTGGTAGTACTGTGTGCTGTTCTGAATAATAAACTATTTGTTTATATGTTTGTTGATTATTGTACATTACACTCTACCTTCATAACCCTAGACATTACACGAAGTCATTAAATATAATAAAATAAATACATTTTGAATGAGATAAAAGGGGTGGTAGCGGAAAGGTACCCTGAAAAGTTCACAATACTATTGGGTAAATTAGTGGACCTTCATAGCTAATCTCATTTATTACAATAATAATACCTAACAACAATTCATAACATCAAAATCCACCACATGGACTTTGACTCAGTTGTGAGTTCTAACCTGGTGCACCCAGATCAATATACCACAGAAACAGTGGAGATACAAGGGGCAACCAAGGATGTAGCAACCATGACACTTCCCATTGCAAGAATTAATGTCAAGACTCGTTATGTGGAAGGAGTTACAAAAGCAGCAGTGATAAAATAACCAATCTACTCGCTGATATTGGGGTATAGATATGTGTTTTTGGGAAGCCCCAAAAGACCAGTGATTATGGCAGCAGTACAGATCAGGTCACAGTCTAGGAAGGAGGAAGACAACCCTATAAATACTCATCTAGCGGAAATAAGGAAGGCTCAGGCTGATGATAGCTCATTAAAGCCTTGTTTTCGCAAACTACCAAAAAGCCATACCCCTCCAAACAAAGGAAAATTTTATATGAAGAACGGATTGCTTTATAGGAAAGCTGGAACAGGATCGAATGGCCATGGACAACTGGTTCTACCCGCTTCATATAGGGAAAAGGTGATAGAGTTAGGACATGCTATACCTTTCAGTGGCCATATGGGAATTAGTGCCAAAGGTCAACGGATAGCTTGTCACTACTTCTGGCCAGGAATTACTAAAGACATAAAAAGATACTTCCAATCCTGCCCAGAATGTCAAAGGGTAGCTCCAAAGCATTGCACTGCACCTGCAACTCTTGGAGAAATGCCGATCATGGGAACTCCATTTGAGAGAGTTGCAGTGGAAATTGTTGGACCTCTCACACGAACCAAGAGGAGAAACAGCTATATTCTCACTCTGGTTGACACTTGCTCTATGTGGGGAGAGGCAGCAGCCATGTCATCAATCGACTCAAAACATGTGGCAGAGGCGTTACTTACAATATTCACTAGGTTAGGTTTTCCCCACCAAATCTTGACTGATAATGGATCTCAGTTCAAGGGGAAACTAACTGAGGAAGTTTTCAGGATCTTCCAAGCCAGGCACTTTCACTGTTGTCCCTATCACGCCCAAGGGAACGGGCAGGCAGAAAGGTTCAATGGGACTCTTATTTCTATCCTGCGGAAGATGGCCCATGAAAAACCTGATACATGGGATCTCTTCTTACCCGCGGCCTTGTTTGCTTATCGGGAAGTCCCACATAGTTCAACAGGAATGGCACCGGAAACATTGTTATTTGGCCGGCACATCAAAGGTCCATTAGAAGCCTTAATGAGGACATGGAAAGATGAGAAAGCAGAAGAGACTGTCACCTCATCATACCAGTATGTGAACGAGTTGACATCTCGATTAAAAACTAGCTGGAAATTGGCAAATGATAATCTGAGGAAAGCCAGAAGGAAGCATGCTGAGTATTATAAGAAGGCGAAGGATAGAGAGCTAGCTGTGGGAGAGAAGGTGCTTCTTTTGTTACCCGGCAGCAGCAATAAACTTCAGATAGGATGGGTCCCTACACAGTTCTAGAAAAGTTGTCTAGAACTAACTACAGGATAGACAAAAAAATGAAAAGAAAAAGTTTATCATGTGAACCTACTCAAGAAATATCACGACAGGAAGGTTTCTGAAGGTGCACACTTAATGACCCTGGTCATAGCCACAAAAATGAAAAATTAACCTCTCACCTCATTTGAATACCCATTGAGACCTTGTGAAACACCTGCACAGGTAAAAGTAAGTAATCACTTGACAAAAGGGCAGAGATAGCAGATTCAGAAGGTTCTTGAGAATCATACAGACGTGTTAGCGGACAAGCCGGGGCACACCGACTTGTTGGAATATGATATGAAATTGCTAGACCCAACACCGATCTGTATGAGGGCCTATTCAATTCCTTTCGCCAAAGAACAAGCTTTAAAAGGAGAAATAGAATATTTATTGCAAGAGGTATTATCTCGCATAGTGAATCTCCTTATAGCTCCAGTTTGGTTTTGCTGAGAAAACTCTCTGGGAATCATAGACTTCGTATAGACTATAGGAAACTGAATGCTGTCACAGAGTCTCAGGTGGACCCATTACCGGATACCAATCAACTTTTGCCAGGTTGAATAAGGCAAAATATTTTTCTAAGGTGGATCTCAGTAAGAGATATTACCAGATCCCAGTGAAGCCTGAGATCAGATCATTTCTGGCTTTTAGCACATCGGAGGGGCACTATGAATTCAATATGTTGCCTTTTGGATTGAAGAATGCTCCGAGTGTGTTTTCCAGAATGATGCGAAAATTATTGGATCCCCTGAAAAACCCATTAATCACAAATTTCATGGATGACATCCTCATAGCCACTGAAACATTTGAGGAACATCTAGAATCTCTGGATATGCTATTAGATAGACTCAGAGAAGCAAAGTTAACTGCTAGGCCTACAAAATGCTGTATTGGCTGCAAAGAATTAGAATTTTTGGGACACATTGTATTTCAGGGTAATATGACCCCTGACCCCAAGAATTTGGAAAAATTACAGAGAGCACCAAGACCACAAACCAAGAAGGATGTGAGATCATTTGTCTCACTATGTGGGTTTTATCAAAAGTATATCAACAATTTTAACACTGTGAGTGCTCCTCTGAAGGACTTAACTAAGAAAGGCAAGGCAGACAAAATAGAGGTGGACGGCAGAATGTGAGCAGGCATACACAGAGTTAAAGATTAAACTCACCAGTAGACCTATATTGAGACTACCAGATTTGAGTCAGGATTTCGTGGTGAGAACGGATGCTAGTAATATGGGGTTGGGAGCAACTTTATTACAAAGATCCCAAGAGCAATCCGGAGAATTGAACCTCGTTGCGTATGCCAGCCGCAAATTGGATAAAGCTGAGAAAAACTATTCTACCGCGGAAAAAGAATGTCTAGCGTTGGTATGGGCACTCAAGACATTCCAAATATATCTGTATGGTAGGCATTTCGTGGTCGAGAGCGATCACCAGCCCCTGGTTTTTCTTGCCAAAGCTAAACGGGGTAATGCAAGATTGTTAAGGTGGTCACTTCTCATACAACCTTACTCATTTACCATTGAATATATACCTGGATCGCAGAACGTTGGGGTAGATTTCTTAAGTATGCACCCACCTGCCGAAACCAGGCGAGAAAGAAGGCAGATTGAACCCTATTGGGAGAAATCCGTGATTGTAAATCCAGACAGAAAAGCTCCACCAGATGGTTCACGCTTTTTAAATGGGGGAGATCTGTCGTGAATTAGATCTGCCTTCAAAACGTTTTTTCTAAATCTGACCATAAAGCACGCCATTAGGCAGGGAACTCTCTAGTACAATGTGAATACACCCCATTTCCTTTTAGAAAAGGGGGTATTACTTGTAAGACCAGACTCTTACCTGGCACTATCCTTGTATGATCTGATACATCTTTTAGTCCAGGATATCTTTCTTTTTATAACATCACAAACCTTTCTTGACAAGAATCTACTAAAATGAGGTTGTGTATGGTGCTGACAACATTATCATATAAAACAATTTCATGAATATCGTTAGAAGCTACTAACACGAGGTTGTGTATTGCTGGCAACATTATCATATAAAACAATCTCAGGAATATCGTAGAAGCTAGTTACATGAAGTTGTGTATGGTGCTGACAACATTATCATATAACACTATAGTAATTGAAACCACGAGTCCTATGTACCTAGATACAAACTAACATTGGGATTATAATTAAAGTAATACCCCGACCACCTAGAAGACTGCCTGTTATATCTCGTGGTCCGACAGTCGGGGTAAGTTGTAATGTATACATTTTATCATTTTGCATTTTTACATTAAACATGTGTAAATTGCTTGTGGATGTACAGGTTCACGCGAGGCTAAATCAGCTGTAGTTAAGGACCACACTATTGGTAGAAACAAGAGGAAACAAAAAACAGACATGGATCTTCATTTCAGCTAGAAGTACTTTTAACGACACGTCGGCACACTAGCAATAATAGATATAGAGGTAAAATTATTATACTTAGAATACATAAAAAGAAATAAGTATGTGGCTTGAATAAGCAGCAACACACAAATAAACTTACGACATGACGACCATACAGTCAACAAGCGGTCATAGAAATATACCTTTTCATGGCTAATATAAAAGTGGCTCTCCCCCAACAAATAAATTTAAAAAAAAGGTCATATAAAACAATTGACCTGTCGAAATGTTATAAAAATGTACGTACACAATATACCCCACTTATAACTGAAAGATCACCATTTGTCAGGTTTTGATGTCACGTCCAATCTCGGAAATAAGTGAGAAAAAAATTTGTACCAAGTGATACTTTAAGCAGCAGAGAAAATAAAGTTAGGTTAAGGCATCCTTTTTACTTCCAAAGGGGAACACTTTAACAATGAACACAAATCAAAATAAATAACATACTTTCATTATTTATTTAACTTTATCAATTTAATTTACAAAATTATACAAGGCATAACAGATTCACTTATTTTTATTGGTAATTCTTTAAATTCTTTAAATGTTATATTGTTTCGCATGTTTAGAGTAAAAAGCTTTTAATAATACGGAGTTTGATTTACATGTTAAAGTAATGAACACTTATATGCTCTGTCAATTTCAAGAATAGTCGATTCATTAGAAATCTGATCAGTCGGCATATGTGCGCACCGAAATTTTTCATCGGCGCCAAATGGCGCACTTCGACAAGCATTTAAACTCATTTTCTTACTTGGTTTGTCCTCTTCTACCCTGGAGGCCAGAGTGAATAAGAGGTATAGCGCCTGCCTCTAACAATAAAGGTACAGTATGTGTGTCTGGCACATATATGTATTACATGTATATGTGGTACATGTATGCCTGTTATATGTATGTCTATTACACGTATTTCTGTAACACGTATGTTTGATACACGTATAGCTGTTACATAAATGTCTGTTACTGAATTTTGAAATGTTTCGGTAATGAAAATGTTAAATATCATTCGTGAAGCACTTGACACTACTTGAATAACGTAACCAGACACATCTGAGACGTTTCTTGATGTTTGAAAAAATCAGAATTAAACACGGCCCCCGTGTAGTCCCCTCTGGGGTGAGGGGCGCCTGAGGAGACAGAGAAATAATATGATTAATGCAATCTCATGAATATCGTTAGACTCTACTAACATGAGGTTGTGTATGGTGTTGACAACATTATCATATAAAACCATCTCAGGAATATCGTTAGAAGGTTACTAACATGAGGTTGTGTATGGTGTTGACCACATTATCATATAAAATAATCTCATGAATATCATTAGAACCTACTAACATGAGGTTGAGTATGGTGCTGATAACATTATCATATAAAACAATCTCATGAATATCATTAGAAGCTACTAACATGAGGTTGTGTATGGTGTTGACAACATTATCATATAAAACAATCTCAGGAATATCATTAGAAGCTACTAACATGAGTTTGTGTATGGTGTTGACAACATTATCATATAAAACAATCTTTGGAATATCATTAGAAGCTACTAACATGAGGTTGTGTATGTTGTTGACAACATTATCATATAAAACAATCTCATGAATATCATTAGAAGCTACTAACATGAGGTTGTGTATGTGGCTGACAACATTATCATATAAAACAATCTAAGGAATATCGTTAGAAGGTTACTAACATGAGGTTGTGTATGGTGTTGACAACATTATCATATAAAACAATCTCATGAATATCATTAGAAGCTACTAACATGAGGTTGTGTATGTGGCTGACAACATTATCATATAAAACAATCTCAGGAATATCGTTAGAAGGTTACTAACATGAGGTTGTGTATGGTGTTGACAACATTATCATATAAAACAATCTCATGAATATCGTTAGAAGCTACTAACATGAGGTTGTGTATGGTGTTGACAACATTATCATATAACACAATCTCAGGAATATCGTTAGAAGGTTACTAACATGAGGTTGTGTATGGTGTTGACAACATTATCATATTGAGGTCCTTTTCCAGCTTTTCTGTACAGTAGTCCATTTTCATATAAAACTCTCCCTTTTGTGGAGGGTTGTGAGCTTTTGGCAGTTTGCCAAAGCAAGACTTCAGTGTGCTTTCGGCTGCTTGAGCCTTTTTTATCTCTTCAGGATGAGTGTTAATTTGACTTCCCTCCATCTTTTTGGAACTCGACCTGGTCTCAACTGTTGCCATGACTACATGTTTTACAGGGTCTCATAAACAGACATTCCTACATCCCAGTATAAAGGGATAGATAGGATCATCAATCACTGATTCTTTTATCTCTCCTTCCACATAGCAAGATTTCACTTGGATTCTAGCTAGGGGCAATGTCATGGTTACTGCTCACTTTGTTGGACCTGTCATTTCCACTGTTTCTGTGGTAGTTTGTTCTGGGTTTACCAGGGTAGAACTCACGACTGAGTCAAATTCAAGCCTGTGTAATATAGGTATGTGACTTGAGTGCCATTCACGTTCTCCAATTCACTGATAGGGGGTGGTGGAGGCTATTCTGACTCACTGTCGGTTTCGTCCTATCCCTACTCCCTGTTGCCAGACATGCAGTGTTGTGAGGAGGAGTTTTCTTCCTACTGTACGCACTATTGTGGTTGCTCATTTTGCCATATTTGTACCACTTTTCTTCCTTTCTAGGGGATTTCTTGTCATATGGCAGAGGGTGTATTTCTCTTCGCTCAAATCGTGGCTTGTTTTTATAGTAATGGTCCTGATTGGATCCACTCACTTTATATTTGGTATATTTGTTACGACATGTTTATCGATGTCGTCTGCTATAGTTGGCAGTCCGCATTTGATGTTGATAGGTTTTTAATGGAGAATGTATTTTATGCTTCATGGTTTTTTGGTGAACGCAAATCACATGGTTCGATTTTGACGCGGTAGCGTTGAAATGGTCATGCTTGGTGACTAATGTACTTGACCCTTATTATTCTGACCGTCAATCCGTGAAAACGTGGTTTATTTCCTTCCAGCGCTAGGCTTATTATGATACCAAAGATTTATATTGAAAAAAGGAAGACAGAGGGTCAGTCCTTACTATTATAATGAAAGTACGGAATTGTTTATGGTTATTGGATAACCATGGAAGGAAAGATTATTGATCATCTTATGATCTGTGTTCGCAAACTAATGGTTCACATTTCCGACTGTCTGTTTAACGACAGTGCGCGTACATAGTCCCATGAGGTTCTGACGACATTTAAAGAACTGGACTCTGACGGTAAACTATTGAATTGGAATGCAATATTATATATTATTTATGTACTGATTATTATGGATGTCTTCGTATATATTTCGTTAATAAAAGTGTATCCATGTTGGACTCAAAACAAATCAGGACTTACCAAGAAAATCAATCAAGTTAAAGTTGGTTTCGTTGTTACGCCTTTTATTGATTACTCATTCAAGCACGATGCACTCTTTTTGTATGAAAAATACTATTATCATTACTTATAAATGAAACCAATAAGGAAACCAGAACAATGGTCAACCAAGTACGCTAATCGAGCTAAGACAACATAATCATTGACCAAAAACAAGAACAGCACAATAAAAAAGCCCTTTATCAACTGGTGGCCAGATGTGGCTGTGAAATTTTATTTCACGTCAAAGATCTAACCTACAATCAAAATATAAGGTTTTCATAAGTTCCTTTCGATCGACATTGACAGTCCTTGCGCATGCGCACATGACATCACTACCCTAGCGACAGGATTCAAGAACGTACCGTTTGAATGACATTCAACAAGGCTGCGACATTGGAAATAAACATTTCAAAATGCCTCAACCAACGCAAACAAGTGATATCAAACATTCATCCTGACTGTATGCAAGCTCCATAGTGTATTGGCGCATGTTGTCTGTGTAGGAACTTGTCGCTATTCAAAAGTTAAGTACATGTTTATGCACTACGCAGGATAAGTCCATGTTGCCAATTTCAAAGGCATGTTCTTGAAGTCATTTTAACTGTTAAACGTTTTAGTGATATGTATTTATGTGGTAATGTCTATATCCGTGGGAGGTTGGCGGGAGATTCAAATCAACCAATATCTCCTACAGAGGTCGATCGATTTGAATCCGTTCTATTAACACATTAACTACCGAATTGAAAAACACCTGTGGCCGAATTAAATTTTTTTCCCATTTTCATCCTGTAGGTGTTTGCACAAAGTAAGCTGTAGTTTTCGTAATTGTTTACAGATTTATGAATTACACGTCATTTTAAAGATAAATGAATGTACTAATACAATAAATACCGGTTGTAACTCTAATAGAGGTTCTTGCTATTTAACGGCCCTCCGATGGCCGAGGACTTGTAGTATCTTCACAATTATAACTGCTTGCGTCCCATCTCTATCAAAATCACAATTTCAATCAATGTGCACACTGTTTTCACTCTTGTTCTCGTCGCTAGATCTATCAGTCAATTGTTGAAACAAGTATCTATCCTATTCAGCCGTTAGACGAAATGTACACGCATTTTTTATAGTCCTATCACTAGTTGCCACGGTAAACAGTTTTACACGATTTGGTAACTAACCCAAAACGCTGAAAAATATGAACATAATATCAATTTTCCAGTGTTCTACAACAACCATGATTTGGGAATTAGTTTTCCGGTGGCAACTTAAAATCTCGAGCCAGATCAGAGAGTGTTTCAGTACATTTTTCATTCGTTTTATTACTAAAATTAGATTGACGCTCTGAGCGGCTTGCGGTCCAAATGTGATTATTTTGTGAGCTGCTGACAGCGGCTTGCGGTAGTTAATGTGTTAGGTTAGTTGAGTAGTTTCATTTTGCAAAGAACCCATTGAAGAATTGCCAATGGTCAACTTCGTTTGCATCTGAAATTATTCGATCTTAATTGTTAGCTGTAAAGTTCTGTAAACAACTATTGTATTTTGCTGTACTAAGTTTCATTTTATTCATTTCCAGTCGTTTGTTCGTAAGCTATCATGTCCATTTCTCAACCTTACTATCGTTTAGTTATATAATTGTAACTTATTTGTCAGTTATATGAGTCCATGTCTACGTCACCATTTTTTGCGTACGTTTAAACTAGACTTGGTTTAACCTTGACCCTACTTCCGATTTTTCTGCTCGTTTATGTAAGCATTTTTATGTATGGAAAATGTCAATTGTGGTGTTCATTCGTCTTGTAAAGCTTTAGTTATTATTTGTCTTGTAATAATTAATTTTATAAAATAATAATATGAATATAATAATATAATTTGATTATAAAATAAGTTGATACAACAATTTGATTAATTTTGACAAAATTACCTGATGACTTAGATGATGTCATCAGTTGCACTAGTGGTCTAATTCACTATTAGTTATTCATTATGACTAGGGCATGAGGTCAGAATAGTAGGATAAAATATTAAAGAAATGTAACTTTTATTTGATAATTGTTTGGTAATCACGCCATGAACATGTGATGGAATAGGATATTATGTTAGCTATTATAAATACATAATGGATTAATATATTTATTGAGGGATGATGCCCATAAGTAATAAGTGAAAATATTGGATGTATGAAATAAATTCAGCGTCATACATAAATAAGTGTCATAACAAATTGGTGTTTTATTATGAGTAGGTAATAATGATATAAAATATTGAGTAAAAATAGTTATTGAACTTACAACTAATAGTAAGAGAATATTATACTAGGGTATATTAAGTATTTATCCTTTGTTGCACATACATATAGTTAAATATTTGTCTGAGTAAGCATATTACTGAATTAATATGGCTACTTTTGACCAATTTGGGAAGATTGGAAAAGATTTTAGTTACAAAGGACAGGAACTTCGTCAGTATGCAGAAGAGAAACTAGCTATTGCTGAACAAAAAGAGTGCATCGTGCTTGAATGAGTAATCAATAAAAGGCGTAACAACGAAACCAACTTTAACTTGATTGATTTTCTTGGTAAGTCCTGATTTGTTTTGAGTCCAACATGGATACACTTTTATTAACGAAATATATACGAAAACATCCATAATAATCAGTTCATAAATAATATATAGTATTGCATTCTAATTCAATAGTTTACCGTCAGAGTCCAGTTATTTAAATGTCGTCAGAACCTCATGGGACTATATACGCGCACTGTCGTTAAACAGACAGTCGGAAATGAGAACCATTAGTTTGCGAACACAGATCATAAGATGATCAATAATCCTTCCTTCCATGGTTATTCAATAACCATAAAAAATTCCGTACTTTCATTATAATAGTAAGGACTGACCCTCTGTCCTCCTTTTTTCAATATAAATCTTGGGCATCATAATAAGCCTAGCGCTGGAAGGAAATAAACCACGTCTTCACGGATTGGCGGTCAGAATAATAAGGGTCAAGTACATTAGTCACCAAGTGTGACCATATCAACGCTACCGCGTCACAATCGAACCATGCGATTTGCGTTCACCAAAAAACCATGAAGCATAAAAAACATTCTCCATTAAAAACCTATCAACATCAAATGCGCACTGCCAACTATAGCAGACAACATGTCGTCACAATTCCCTGCCCGACGGGGGAAAAATATATTATCATTACTTATAAATGAAACCAATAAGGAAACCAGAACAATGGTCAACCAAGTACGCTAACCGAACTAAGACAACATAATCATTGACCAATAACAAGAACAGCACGATAAAAAAAGCCCTTTATCAATATTGTTCAAGTTTCTTGACCATTTCACCTTGTTTTCTGTTTGCTCCTTGTGTCAGAGAATGTACCTCAATAGTCTTTCTTCTCTGTAAAAGAATCATAATGGAGGTTCATAGCTCCACTTTGAGTACTTTGGCAAGAGCTATTTTTAGAGTGAGGTGAGCTGCTCCAATTTGTACTTGTAGCTGCTTGAATTTCCAGCTGCCTCACCCGCAGCTCATGTTCATTTTCAGCCTGTATCATTCTTTCCTCTCTCTCAACTTCCACTTGTATCCTTCTTTCCTTTCTCTAAGCCTCATCTTGTACCTCCCAGCTTCTAATCTTCGTTCCTCAGCTTTCCTTTCAAGCTTCTTGGCTTCTCTTTGTCACAGAATATTGATTCGATCTCGTTTCCTCTACGGCATTATTTAGTTACATTGTTTTGTGTACTACATTACGTGCATTTCCGTGGTCGGTCTATTTTTTTCATTCTATCAAGCAGATATTTTGTACTTTCAAATCACCATACACTTCTCTCAGTGATAATTCGTCATGAACCCAGATGAGCCGGTCAGCGACCGAGCGTTGGGTTTGCCTAAGGCGTGCCGGGCGATAAATTACCCGTCTGTGGACAGATTACAGACACGCACCTATCAGTCGGACATACCTGAGATGAAATATTGTAATAATCTGGGCAGATGTAAGAAGTTATTGGTAAACGTTGCCGAGAGAGGATCGGAAGTTTTCATTCCATATTTGGGACATATGAACTCTGCAGTAACGCGCAGAAATTTCCATGAGGAAATAATTTGAATTACCCCACAAAACACGCATGTTTGAAACGATTGGCAGACATTCGGAATGAAGGTACAACACCCTTTCCGATGAAGCCCTGCTTAACATCGTAACAAACAAATGGGGAAAGACAGGCAATATAACCTGACACTTCAATCACAGTAGAACACTGTGAAAATCTACCTCGCGTCAAGAAGACAACCAGACCTTGCCAGAGTTACGAATAAGATCAATTTCATTTATCGGACCGGACTTGTTTGAAATTCTTGATGACTTGTAAGAGCCCAGGAAAACTCTAACATTATTAACGAGGAACACTAGAATCTGAGGAAACTGAAACACAAGTCAAAGTGGGAAATTATTGTTAAAGTAATAACATCCCAGACCAAGTGTAATAGGCCTCTACAAGTGCCTTTATTTCTCTGAGCCAGCAGTCTGTGAGCCTAAAGATTGGCGTAAGTTGTACATCTTAAATTCTGTATCTTTTTGATTATTAACATGTGAACTAATACGTATATATTGACATGTGAATATTAATATGTGAAAATTGCTAGTGGATGTCCATTTGAGGCTGCCAACCTCAGCATATATAATGATTATTTCATGAACCACCACTACCAGGGTTGATGACTGCTTTATTGTGAGTTTCTTATAAAGAACCAAAAACCGAGGTAGTCCCAAGTTCCATATTGAGCAGAGAGGGAATGATAATAGAAATGATGTACATACTTGTTATATTATTAACCTTTCAAGTAGTGTAAATGTAAAACATATGCACTCTAAATGTAAAGAAAGTTTCCACCTTTTCAACCAGTGTAAATGTTAAACATACTCACTCAAAATGTAATGATAGTTTCAACATTTTCAAATAGTGTAAATGTAAAACATATTCACTTTAAATGTAACGAAAGTTTCAACCTTGTCAACTGATGTAAATGTAAACATATTCAAACTATATTGTTACCATTTTCAACTAAAGTTAAATATAAAACTTTTCATTTTAAATGTAAAGATAGTTTTTCGCCCACTGGGATTACGATTAATTCTCATAGAGGGTAAAAATTCTGAAGATGGACGGGATGGTGGAACAGGAGGATAGGGACACATACGAATGTGTCGGGAAATTTAATACTCAGAGGGTATTCGTTTCTCTTCTTTTGTCATACTAGTTCGTGGTACCAGTTGAGGGTACTTTTACTGGAACAATTGAAGGTATAAGTGGCCTGAAGTCGACGCTGGACACCATCATCAGACGGGTCAGAGACGCGGGACCAGCTTTGCAGTTACTCCCTGATTCTACTTGGAACATGCTGCAATTCTTAATCTTGACCAGGAATGTGAGCAATCCAGTCACCTAACTGCGACGAACCAAAGCACCAGCGGCAGCAGAAACCTCATTGGCAGCTAAGTAGTAAAATAAAAGCTGCTAAGTGAAACTTCCCTTTATATAATTCCCCATCAACATCATATGATGAAAACCCATTTTTGTTAAAGAATATTCAATTGTTAATAATTGTTAAAACCTAAGTGATTATTAAATTTGTTATTTATATCTATCCAAATTTAAAGTTGATTTAATCATTTTGAATGTGTTGTATTCGTATGTCTCATACCATTTCTTAAATACACTCAATTGGAGCTACTAAATAATGATAACAGGAAGTTCGCTGAATTAACTCAGCTGGGGGCTTAAACGAGCTATTATAAGATTACTTAATCCTTCACAAAAGTTGTCGGCAGATCCTAGAGTAAACGTGTTCAGCCAATGCAGCATTGTTTTCGCTTTTCTGAATATCTTGTGTACACACCCTTGAGGTAGAAGCATCATTATCCTTCTATCTACAACTCTACCAAGAATAATCTTGTGCAAAGGTAGACACATTTGAAGACCGACATTAATTATTCTTGAGTTTTGGCAAATGTTGGACCACTACTGCAGAGCTAAGGAGAGACAACCCGTGACACTCTTTCAGCTTCTAATTCAAGCCTCTTGGTCTCCCTTTCGGCTGCTAACCTTCTTTCCGCAGATTTCAATTTCTTGGCTTCTCTGTCCAGATACTTGTCACTTTCCGATGTGACATACTGGATACGAGATTCACCACTTAGGCCTAACTCCTTCCCCTTCTGTATTATGGCAGACTTACCTTCACTAAATCAGCCATGAAGTAGTTATGTTCAGGAGGGTCATAGTCTAATTCAACCAATTAATTTAAGCTTAACTAAATTCACCAGCGTGTTATTGGGGCCCGAAAGGGGAGCAAAGAAAAGTAACATTGTACCCTACCCTGCATGTCGTAAAAAGCGACTAAGGAGGGTTGAACGTGAAGCTTGTTACCCCATCCCGAAAAGAACTTTTTACCAAAAAAACTTCAACAAACATGGACAAGTCAAATACAGAATATAAATCAACTCAGCCGCCCAAGACAGAAGGTCCTCTGGAAAGGAGGCGCATGAAGCAGCCCAGAGAAAGCCGAAAGGAGTCTGGGTTGCCGACTAACATTTTTTTGCCTATGAAAATCTCCAGGATTGGCACATTGAATGTTCGCACTCTATGCGAACAAGGGAAAACTGCACAGGTAGCAGCGGAAATGACAAATTACAGAACTGATATCCTGGGTCTCTGCGAGACACGGTGGAAGAGCATAGAGAGGAGGAGCTTGATCACAGGAGAAGGGGTGACTCTAATGCTGTTTATGGAAGCACAGAAGGCACTCATAGAATGGAAAGCAATGGGACCCAGAATTATAACAGCAAGGTTTAAACCAGCCAAAAAGAAAATAAATATAAACATCATCCAGTGTTATGCACCAACAAATGATGAAGAAGGATCTGAGAAAGAAGACTTTTACACCAGACTACAAAATGTCTTGGACAAAAAGAAAAGAAAGGACATCACAATTTTGATGGGGACCTAAACGCGAAAATAGGAACAGACAACACCGGCTTTGAAGAAATCATGGGAAAGCATGGATTAGGTATGATGAACGAGAATGGTGAACTGTTAACAAACTTCTGTGCTTCAAATCAACTAGCTATAAGAGGAAGCATATTTCCACATAAAAGAATATATAAAGCAACATGGATATTACCAGACCACAGAACTGAGAATCAGATTGATTACACATGCATAAGTAAGAAGTTTAGGTCATCATTACATGATGTAAAAGTATGTAGAGGAGCGGATGTGGTATCAGACCACCATCTTCTGTTGGCGAAAACAAAATTAAAACTCAAGAAATTTACAACAGCATATAGCTATAGACAACAGTATAATGTGGGATATCTAAGAAATCAAGAAATAAGAGAAAAATTTTCAATCACAGTACCCAACAAATACCAAGTACTCCAACAGCTGGAAGATGAAGCAGATACGGAAGACCACTGCCAACAATTAAAAAATATATGGTTCGAGACATGTGAAGTAGTACTGAGAAAAAAGAGAAGTCCGGCACAAAGCATGGATAACAACAGAAGCCATTACCAAGATAGAAGACAAGAAAAACAAGTAAGCAGATTTAAACAGAAGCAAAACCAGAAGCTTCAAAGCCAAATCTCAGAAAGTGTACATAGAAGCAAACAAAGAAGTAAGAAGAAACATCAAGAGACATTATATAAACAGCAGAAGTATATTGAAGAGATGGCTAGGAAAGGAGAGGAAGCTGCAGCCAAAGGAAATATGAGGGACCTGTACAACAACACAAAGAAGCTAACAGGGAAATATAAGCAAGCAAATGGCCTCATAAAAGATAAGAATGGAAAATTGCTTAGTAATATACAAGAACAAATGAAGAGCCGGACAGAACATTTTGAGGAACTTCTCAATAGACCAGCTCCAACTAATCCCCAGACATCCAGCCAGCAGAAGAGGAGCTACAAATCAGCTGTGAACGACCAAGTAGAGAAGAAATAAAGAAAGCCATAAAGCTTCTGAAAGATGGAAAAGCAGCTGGTCCAGATTGCATTCCATCAGAGGCCATCAAAACAGATATTGATACATTTGCAGAGATATTATACAAACTACTTGGCAAAGTCTGGGAGAGAGAGGAAATACTGTCACGGATTGCTTCCCCTTAGCTCTGCAGTAGTGGTCCAACAGTGGCCGAAACTTAAGAGTAACTAATATAGGCCTTCAAATGTGTCTACCTTCGCACAAGATTACTCTTGTCAAAGTTGTAGATAGAAGGATAATGATACTTCTATCTCAAGGCAGTATTCATTAGATATTTCCTAAGTCAAGAACACTGCTGCATTGGCAGGGCAATTGTTAACTTATATCGATCCGCCGCCTTTTATGAAGATTTAAGCAATGGTTTGAGCCCGTTTAAGCCTCCAGCTGGTGTAAATCCAGCGAAATTCTTTGTTAAGAATTAGCTCAATTTGTGTAAATATATGTCTAAGTGTATATATATTAAAGAGTCTTGCTCATACGTTTGCTTTCATATTGATAATAATTGAATAAACAATGATTGTTTACTGTTAAAAAAACATGAACCAAATTTAATAATCAATTAGTTTTAACAGGTTAAAACAACGATGAACTGATGGTGAATTTTAGGCGCAATAAAATAGTCTTCATTGAGACTTTGGTTGAGGATTGATATTTAAAAACAAAATTTGTCCTTTTGCTGTTTCCTTGTACAAAAAAAACTTAGCCGGTCTAAGTGAGTCCTGCAGCCGTGGTTTCGTAAATTCATCTGTGATAAGAATACTTCTTCACACAACTTGTCCAATTTAGGTGGTTAGTGTTGACTCCCTGCTTTTACTTCACAACTAGTGATGTGGAACTTTCGTCTTGCAGCTTCGTACCACGAACTGTCTGATAGCTTCGTCCACGAACTTTCTGACAGCTTCGTTCCACGAACTTTAAACAAAATAAAAAGAACAAATGCCTCTGCTAAGTACATTTGTGGGCTGCAAATTAACAGACGCATTGACTCGCTGTCCACTCACCAATGTTAGCCTCTCAGAATAATTATTCTCTTGAGTATACACAGCGTAGCTCAGGAGAGATGATTAGAAATCACCAATATTCTTCTGGGTATTAAAATGGGGAAAAGGTGTATGGACAGCGCGAACTGCAATGATTTGCCTGAATTACAAGGAAAATGGTACATTTATCTCAAAAATGATATTTGTCGTGGTTGAGTTAAAGTGGTAGAGTATTTTGTCGAGTTGGACAATAGTAGTGAAATCGACAAGGGATAGTGGACTGACAGAGTTATAGATTACACTTTAGATAAGGTGTAAATAGGAGATGGACTTGAGACAACCTGGAAGAAGATTTATTCAAATGATCTCTCTTTCCAAGCCTCAACGCACTTATACTGTCTAAGCATCTCCTGCTCTCAATCTTTTCTCTTATCATACATAGAGATTCTAGTAAAGAGCTAAAAATATAAATATGGATGGAAGGGTCGTGAACAGCGCGTTAATAAATGAGTAAACTTTTTAAAATGAAGACAAGCATGAATATAATGCATCTCATCATAACATCATAAATGACATCAAAAAATCATCAGCAATCTCAATAATCATCAATAGTCATCAAAATCATCAATAGTCATCAAATACGCAAAATACATCAACAAACACACACACAGACCACCGACATGAACCTGTAGAACACAGAGAGATAAATAATCGAGTGGCAGTCCTTCCGTTTTCGGGGACCAGATGAAATAGCTGCAATAAGTGGTTTTTTCGTATATATCCTCCATCGGTGATGGAATTAACCTGAATAAAATCACTGTATAGGCGCCATCGTTGGTGACTCCCCCCTACTGGCGCGAGTTGGGCTGGAAGACTCTATTTACCTCCTGTTTACCAAAATGAATAAACTGCGTGTCAGTCCTTCCGCTTTCGGGGACCAGATGAAATAGTCCAGACAGTGTCTTATATGTAGATCCTTCGTGAGGGACTAAGCCTACAAAACTGTCCTTGTTGGTACTAAACGTTGGTGACTCTCCCCTACTGGCGCGAGGTGGGCTGGGGGACGCTGTTTATCTCCTGATGACCAACTAAATGAACTTAGCGACAGCCTGTCCGCTTTCGGGGACCAATGGAATAGCTCCAGTAAGTGGTTTTTTCGTATATATATCCAACATCGGTGATGGAATTAACCTGAATAAAATCACTGTATAGGCGCCATCGTTGGTGACTCCCCCTATCGCGTGAGTTGGGCTGGAACTCTGTTTATCTTTGGCTGGCCGCTCCTAAGTGCGAGGTTCCACATAATCCAGAAATAAGGCATGGGACGAAGTCACTTGAGGACAACTTATCCCAAGGCGTGCTTATCCGGCGCTAGAATTGGCTTTAAATCCGGTTTTGGCTGGTTGACTGTGGCTTAGCTGAGTGCCCCGTTTAGGCACCCAGAGACTGGTGAATTGAATTCTGCTATAGACATGCTGGGCTGTTTTGAGATTTTGGAAGCCGCAATGCCCTGACTGGTAATCCAATAGGCGAGTAGGGAACTACTACTGCAATAGACGTTTTCAGATTGTTGCGTTGGCTCATTTCACAATGCGTGAGCTGAACTCCCGTGAGAGGGAAATGGCGTTGACAAAGGGTTGTTGTTTCAGGTATGGCTGTGACACTCGTGGGGCTAGATATCCTCAGAATCCCTCTAGAACGAAGAGACGGTGACATTCTTCGTTTGACTGGAAACTAGACTAGCAATTCGGTATCCCCTTAAACTGAGACCAAAAAGAGACACCCTTTACCTCAAGCAACAATAAAATCACGCTAAATGTCATAAAAAATAGTTATACTTCGCTCCTCCCACACTATCAATACTCCGCAAGCGCCTGCATAGGCTTAATATCTTTTGTACATCCATGTACCTGTCAGTAACATGTTCTGACAGCAAAATCTACTCCTCTTCTCCAAAATAAACATACAGCTGGATGGTTATGCTATTCATCTTACGACGTTAAGTGAATTTACATAAACAGATTACAGCAGGTGACATTACACAAATAAATCATATGTCCCCTTGGGGAAAAATTAACATTCCACAAATGAGTACATAGAAAATGCAATGTTCTCGCTATAATACAGTTGTGACTGAGTCATAAGGTAAAATGTTTTCTATGGCTGGGGGCTGCTCCTGTGAAAGTTATGGCTAGAGTCTAGCTACACAAGTAAGCATAAAATGATTCTCCCCAGCCACTAAAAATATCTATCAACAAGGAATAAGCGACTATCTCCTATAATTCAGTGTTTAAGTGAATAATCCACCTCTGACGTTATCTTACAGAAATGACAGTTAATGCCTATTCTTAACATATGATAAGCATCTGTGGACTTATTCTACGCCTAGTGAGTGTTTGTTTTTGTAAGTCTATCATTTAACCCATTATAAACCAAAAATATCTTAAACACCACTTAATTAAGGCTGAATACGGCACAACACTATCACTGAATTAAATTACTAGATGAAGTCACCTTCCTATCAGATATAAAAGCTAACATGAATATATCATATTATAATTATAAGATATGTCAACTCACCCCGAAAATGACTAGAAAAAGGCCTTAACATTTTAGTTCTGTTAAAGTCTGCCTAATTCTCATGATGGTCCATCTCGGGCCAGGAATCTTCTACGAGTGTGTTTGACGTAGTAAAATTTCAAATCTTATAGCTTACAAACCATTCTACCCGGGACACCTGCATAGCCTGATTCTACAGATGTATCGGCGTAATGCGTAATACCGGGTAAGACAAAGGTTTCAGAAGCAACAACTTTGCGAAAATTCCCCCAGAGAGACAATCATAATATTATGTGCTCTTTGCTCATCTAAGGGCAAACAACAAAGACTAGCAGCGGGTTATCTCCCCCTAAAACAGATCAAACTCGTTACCCAGGCCTCAAAGGGTACTAGCCGCTCGTGATCAAACGTTTTAAAGCGACCAGAGAAATTCCCCTGTTCGGACCACAGGGGCGTTTAGGTAACATTACGTTACCGCTACGCTGACTGTTGAAGAATTTTGTACTGAAAGCCAGCCAAACGTAAACAAACGCGGGTGGGGTTTGACCAGGTGAAAAAAAATGAAAGAAAAGAAATACAAAATGTCCACGAAAACAGAACATTAAAAGAGTTAATAACATATGGAACGAAATGGTAAAATAAATTATCGGTCACGTGACAATATTATACACTTTAGGCACATGTGATGTAACCATACCTCATCAATACTCCATTCGGAGTCTGGGGTCGCTGCTGCTTTCGCGCTTCTGAGCAAATTAGAATAAAACAAACTCCAGCGCTTGTTGTAGTGGTTTATGAATATATTATTTTCATATGTTGAGGTTGCCAGCCTCATATATAACCACTAAGCAAGGAAAACATGTCAAATTCACATTTGTAAAATAAATGTTTACACTTACCCCAAAGTAAATTTTGGGAACACAATCTCCTGGCACAGTTAGAATGAACACTAGCAACTTGATGCAACTTGGTCTGGGAAATGTTAGCATTCCTCTTATGACGGCTGATCTGATTCCTTAGGTCTCCAGTTTTTGTATTTAAATATGCGGGTTTACTTTTAAGTTTCAAAGTTGCCCAAATACTTTCGATCTGTCACTTTTAATTTTGGAATCCTTTGTCCGATCCTTTTGTTCTGGCTCTGATGATTTGCTAGCTTGAAGTGGCGATGCAGTCTGATTTGTGACTCCGATGCCGATAGATTATATTTCCATTTCTCAGTTCAAATCCCAGATTGTACTTCCGACGAAATTTCCAATGAGAACCATTGTGTATCCCGTCTCTCAAATCGAGCCAATCGTAAGCTCTTTAAAAATATCTGGGTCGGGGTGTTTAATTTAATATTACCCAGCTCCCCCCTCCCTCCACCAAAACCTGCGTGTTTGAAAATATCTAATTTTTAAAATTCCATCTTATCACCTCTTTCTAATAAGTCGTAATACTTCCGCTTGCATCTTTATGCAAAACTCATAAACCCATCTGTGCACTCATTGCCTGTCTAGATGCTGTCTCACCAATATTGTCTCCCCAGACAGACTATAGTAGTATTGATACCAAGATGGCCCAGCGGAAACAATGATCTAATCATCACCTGTGTCTTCGCACACCACAGACGGCTCTCTCAGACAGACAATATGGCTTTTCTTTTCATCGCTCGTGAGCGACCATATTGTGTCAATACAGATCGACTCTATCAAAGGTGGCCAGACGCCTAAGGTGAAAAACGTATAACCGCTAACCTGTGTAATTAGCCTGATATTGTTTCAGTTCACCCGGTGAAACGTAAATATGTCTGGGTGCGGCGAAAGAACAAAAATGTAGGAGCATGAAATATGTCAAATAATAAGCGGATGAATGAGAGAGAGAGGTGCACAAATGTACATGAACAAACCGTTTTGTCATAAATACCTGCAGAATGGAAGGAAGATTATCTGGTCAAGTTGCCTAAGAAGGGAAATTTACAAGAGTGCACATAGTATAGAGGAATAATGTTACTATCAGTGCCAGGAAAAGTATTAAACAGAAAAATCATTGAGATATTAAAAGAGTCCATAGGCAAGCAATTGAGAAATGAACAAGCATGTTTTCGACAATACAGATCCTGTACAGACCAGTTAGCCACATTGAGAATAATAGTTGAACAAAGTCTGGAATGGAATTTACCGCTATACATCGAATTCGTGGACTACGAAAAGGCATTTGACAGTATAGACAGAAAATCAATTTGGAAAATGATGAGGCATTATGAAGTTCCCATGACGATCATTAACTTAATAAAGAAGGCATTTGAAGACATGACACGCAGAGTTCTTCATGAACGACAATTTACATAACCGTTTAGAATTAGAACGGGAGTGAGACGGGGATACCTCTTGTCTCCATTTCTTTTCTTACTAGCAATAGATTGCGTTATGAAAACATCAACATCACACAATAGAAATGGAATCCAGTGGAATCTGACTAAACAGTTTGATGATCTGGATTTTGCAGATCACTTGGCTCTTCTGTCCCATAACCATAATCAGATGCAAAAGAATGAAAATTCTCGATGAGAAGTCACAACAAAAGGGCCTGAAAATACACACTGAAATGGCAACGATTATCAGAATAAATGCAAGAAATGATAACGTTGAATTTGACGAAACACCACTAAAATATGTAGAATCGTACATATATCTTGGCAGTAATATCGTAACATTGGGGGACAGACAGTGATGTGAAAATAAAAATACAAAAAGCAAGAGGAGCTTTCCTTCCATTAGGAAACATATGGAGAACAAGACAAATCAAGTCCAACACGAAATAAGAATCTTTAAACCAAATGTGAAGTCAGTCCTATTGTATGGCTCTGAGACATGGAGAACAACAAAAACAATAACCAAAAAGCTACAGACTTTTATAAATGAGTGCTTGCGTAGAATAGAAGGACTGAAATGGTATGACAAAGTCACAAAAGTGGAATTGATGACAAGAACCAGACAAGTGCCAATGGAACAAGAGTTGAGAAGAAGACTCTGGCGATGGATATGACACACATTGAAGAAACCTGTTGATAGTATTACAAGACAGTTCTTAATCTGGAATCCACCTGGAAAGAGAGCCAGAGGTAGACCAAAAAACACATGGAGAAGAGAACTGGATTCAGAGGTGAAAATGATGAGGAAAACATGGAAAGAGCTTGAGCGGATGGCACAGGACAGGAAGACTTGGCATGTGTTTGTTGAAGGCCTATGCTTCTTCTGAAGCTACAGGGTATAGATTGATTGATTGATTAATTGATAAACTTAATTAAACTTAATTAAAGAATCTTTGTCACAATTTATGCGAGAGTCTTTCTTACTGGTACTAAATGGTACTCAAAACTATTTCACTTACGACAAATTTTAACAATTTTCTAAATCATTTCCCAAGACAGAAGATAGAGTTTTTGCTCAGGATTATCAAAGATTTCCCGCGATCGAGAACCCCGTGTAACGAGGTGGTATATTTATATAGTTGTTGTCTTGATGATAGTAGATGATAGTTCAAGAAACAATACTGAACTGCAAGATATACCCCCAGTCCCAGAAAGAAGCACTAGTGTATGATAGCACAAGCGATAGTCAGACGATAACGATCTCAAGTCTGGATAGTAATAAGTATACTGTTTAAAAAAAAGAAACCCATAGCTACTGAAGGCACACACATAGCCATAATTTTGACATTCAATAACTTTTTTTAATTTAATGAGTTAATTGTTCAAATTGCACACAGGAATACCTTGGGGTTCAACCAATCAATTGACAGTTGTTTTGCATCTGGGTCACGAGAGTTTTTTGGCGTACGGGCTTTCCCGTTAGTATGGTGTGTGGCCTCCTCTTGCATCGATCAGCGACTGGTATCTCCTGGGCATGGATGCGATCAGACGTCTGATGTGGGCCTGTGGGATGTCTGCCCACTCTTCCCGGAGTGCCTGGAACAGATCACGACGATTGGCTGGAGCAACGTTTCGGCGACAAACACGTCTATGCAGCTCATCCCACAGGTGCTCAATCGGACTCATGTCTGGAGACAGGGATGGCCAGGGAAGGGTGATAATGTTGTTGGCAGTCAGGAACTGCGTTGTCAACCGTGCAAAATGCGGTCTGGCGTTGTCCTGATTAAACACAGACCTTTGGGCAGCCAAAAATGGAAGGACATGGGGTAGAAGAATTTCATTGACGTATCGTTGCGCTTTCAAGCCTCCTTCAATGTGCACCAATTGACGCCTTCCGTTGTAACTGATCATTCCCTACACCATTGCACCTCCACCACAATGCGGCGGAGCTTCATCAACGCAATTTTGGGCAAAACGTTCATTTCGCCTACGGTAGACCCTACGCCGTCTATCATGACGCTGCAACAAAAAGAAAGATTCATCACTAAACCAGACACGTCTCCATTGAATGTCAGCTGCACAGGGATGATGCTGGTTGGCCCAAAGAAGTCGATTTTGGCGATGGCGGCGCGTAAGGACAGGTCCTCGGTGAGGTCGTTGTGCCCAAAGTCCAGCGTCATGCAGTCTATTCCGGACAGTTTGATCAGACACATGACGTCCTGCAAGCAATGACTGGGCAGTTGAGAAGCTGTTTTAAACCTGTCTCTGAGGTGACGAAACCGAATAAAGCGATCCTCCGCTGCTGTTGTCACTCTGGGTCGTCCACTGCGATGCCGGTCTTCAACTGAGCCAGTGGCTTGGAACCGGTGCCAAAGTCGACTGATGGTACTCTGAAGCACGTTTAGATGTCTGGCAACCTGACTTTGACTTTCGCCTATATGCAGTCTGCCAATAGCAATGTTCCTAAAATTTATCGATAGAGACGCCATAAATGTCTGCTTGAAAATGAACTGAATTTTTTGTGTGTGTAGCGTTATCCTTTTATAGGGTTTCAGTTGCGTAGTCAGTGAATGGTATTTACCGCAAATTTTGTTGCTTTCACGTGCGCGCAAAATGAGCTGTGGCCAAAAAATGCGTCATAAACACTATTGACCACTGCGTTGTAACGATTACAAAAACGAACGCAATTCACGTCAACACGTGCATTTGACACTGTAAAGAACATTTGAGGCTGGTTTTTATATACCCTAGCACCACATTTTACTTACAAACTCATAAAAACGCGCCCTCGGATAGCTATGCGGTTCATTTTTGAACAGTATAGATCAAGAGTCTAGCGTGTCCTTTCGTTAACATTACCCTGTGCTATGAAAGCAATGCAATTCAAATTCAACTTTAATATGGGGGGGGGGGGGGGGGGGGGGGGGGGGGGGGGGGAATTGACAAATCCAAAATACAATTAATAATCAATTTATTGAAATTGATCTCTTCTTCTTATCTTGGAATGTGAAAAATGAAAGTATATGGAATATATTTACACAATAATCACAGATCATAATAATGATTACTCTTATAAAATGTCACTGTGATAGTTGATTTCTGGATTATTGACTTTGGTAGAAAATTCTTGTCATAATTTGACTCTCTCTTCACATATATTGCTCTCAAAGTTCATGAGCTTTGCCCACTTAACTTATAATGTTCCAGGCTGAAAGACGACAATGCCCCAGACCAGTACTTAAAGATGCAACACTCACTAGGAAATATACAGTCTCTTCTGATTCTCCTATTCACTACTGGATATCAGCATACCTGAGTGAAGCAGCTGTAGTGCTCGGTGCTGCCACTATGCAGGATAACATTTGTGGTGTACACTTCTGACTTATGAGATCTATATATTCGACCGAAACCTGAAAAAATCACAAAGCCTGTGGCTAGCCTCTTCTTATGGGTTCCATTGGACTAAGTGTGGTGGGTGTGGTTGTCATCAGTTTATGCATGTGAATGAGATGTCAAGTGTGTAATTGTTATCTTGTCAGTATACCAGATATCTACTTTGCAGTTAAATAATAATATGCGTAATAATATACATTTATCATACACCAACTAAGTAATCAATAATGTGATGTTGTTACGAACTTAGGTGTCAACGAATAAATTACATCAGTCAAACTTGTAGAGCACATCGTGCTATGTAACGCAAATGATAATGGGCAGTCATTCAGGGCACATCTGATAAGTACAACATGAGCCGGCAAGTGACAGGTCCACAGCAAACATGGCGAAAAGTTTATTCGCATAAAACTGGCTAAATCAAGTAATAATAAATGTGGCATGGAAGAATGTATCAACAATGTAGTTCTTCACAATTTGTCTTCTGTCCATAAAATCGCAATCGTAGGCATCTTATAATAAGTGGCAATGAAAATGTAATGCAATCCTCTCTTCTCCTTAATTCTGGCCGTTGTGTCTAAAGATTCGTGTAGACCACGAGGACCCAAGCAATACGGCAGATATATTCATGACAAATTCTTAGGTCCATTATTCGAAAAAATACTCCGTGGATATGGTAATAACTTCTGGGTAAGTTAAGGTACCATTGTGCATAAAATCAAAAAAGTGGCGGCCTCCGAAATAACAATGCCACTAAACATCAGAATGCAAGTCTACACAATCTTAGGAAGCTTGGGAAAAAAAAGTACGTCTACTCCGGACATTGAAAAATACGAAAGGACAAGACGGTTGACCGTTATAATACAGAAGCTCGTGATATATTACGTCATTAGTGACCGGTGACGTTGCAAGTTATGCGGCGTTCAATATAAGTGAAAAATCGAATACAAAAACTGACTTTACTACAAACAGCTACAATAGCTCCTCAAATAAATTATTTATCCCCCTCTCGCGAGCGTCCGTTTGGCGTTCTGACGTCATCGATTTCCCACACTTTTGTAACTTTCGTAGTTATTCTCTACAACAACAGCTGTTGCTTTCCGGGGTATTTTGTTTTAATCAGCTAAATTGTAGCTTTCGTTCCATATCAATCCTTTCATAATTGCGTCCTTCCTTCAATTTACTGTGATTTTTTAAGCAGAACTTTGCATAATTTATCGAACTATCCAACACGCTTACTTGTCCCTAACTCATGAAATATAGCAGGCATTTTCTTCCTACCTATATCAGTACATGCGTCTACTCTTCTTTGAAGAAATGGCGAAGTATAATTACCTTCTGTCCATCCGTTTATTTTTAATGAATTTAAAACTGCACGATCCTAAAACACTGTTCACTGCTATTTTCCCATAATAATTATGCAAATGAACCGCCGCCACCGTGCGTTAATCGTGAGCTCCTGATAAACTAATCCTTCTGCTCTACCAAGAGAGGAACTGTTAACTCGTTCGTTTGAGTTAAGTTATTGGGGTGGTTACTTGATTACTGCTGGCGAGGGTGATGCCAGGAATGTCGGGCTTATAGATGGCCGACCTATTGTTAAACAACGCGAATGATATGACTGTGGGCAGTAAAGGATGGGCCAACAGTGACGAGATCAACTACACTCAAATGATGGGTCATCAACTTGACCAACTGTTAGTAATGTACACTGGACCTATGTTGTACATTAAGTGACGATATGATTTTATTGTAGGCAGACGAAGACAGTGACATCATTGGTAGACGAATAGTTCAAACGTAGTTACATTGTGGTTAACATCATACATCGTGCTATAAGTATCAAGGCAGCCGTTTGATTGACTTCCCCGGCTCATAAGCGCTGAAGGTCAACGACTTGACAAAAATACGTGGTGATTACGAGGAACCATGTGTTTACATCTTCATATATTAATCAATCTTGAACATCATCGCGCCTGATGCTAGAGGGACACACTAGTCATTGAACATAACTGGTACAATGAAAGTTCTACCATAGCATACAGGGCCATCGGTCTCTGAGGCGTGAGACGTAGAAAATTAGCCATGTTCTGGCAACAATATAAGAACATGGAAGCTTCCCGTAAAAATACATCAGGAATTAGCTTCTTCTCCTTTAAATATATATGCATATTAACTTGCAAATGTCTTCTCTACAATTTTAGAGGAAGAACGCAAAAGTACGTCCGTCATTGACGGTTACTGTATCATAAAGCCTCAAGGGTACGATTTGTACAGCAACAAATCAGCGCAAAAAAGTGTGTCATCTGTATACAATGAAAAAGCAGAAATGTGCGCAAAACATTTAAACAAAGTACATCTCTTTCTGATGCGCTTACATGTGCGTCTATCAAAAGTAGACTGACATGTGTAAATCTCACACACTTACCTCCCACACGTAAAAAGGACTTAACAATATACATTGCCCCTGGAGAAAAAAAAAGCGTTGCTTTTTTTTTTTTTAAATATTCTGGAGAAGTCGATCAAAGTCCATTTTAACATAAACAAGCAAACAGAATCAATGTTAAGACAATAAAATGAGTCAGTGGGATGAAGTGGGGAAAAGGAAAACAAATTCCAAACTCAAACAAAAGAGATGACACATAATGTACCAAAAATGTATCAAACACCAATTAAGAATCCGAAAATGAAATGAGACAATGACAAAATAGAAGTGAAAAATGAAAAGAAATGGTGAATAATGGTGAAAGCAACCAACAAGATGCTAAAAGAAAAAAATGTCAATCAATGAACGAAACTAAATTAAGTAAAGTAAGTATGCGTGTAAATGAAAGATTGGGGAACAATTAAATAAAATCAATTCCAAAATAATATACTCGAAGGAAACAACACAGTCCAAAGAGGATGGATGAAGAATCAGCTACATAGCTTAAGCAATTATGCTAACCTTGCCACGTAAATTATATATATGTGACGAAAAGATCAAGCGCTAATGATGCGCGATCATAAAATAATTAAAGTGAAATGCAAAAGTGTAACTAAAATACTAAAATAATTAAGTTAAAACCACTGTCACAAGTGTTCTAAATAGCTCATTGAGTAATAAAATGTTTGTAATTAAGATACAATTAAACAAATTAACCAAATCCGTAAGTAAGATTGTCATAAATTAGCACAAATAGTGGCAAAAATATATCGGTGTCTTTGAAAGTCAAATGTTTTTGCAACTATCCATATATTAAATAAGTTTATAATATGTCACTTGTGTTCTCGACCGAAATCTATTTGAAATCGCATAATAGTTAATTATGAAACAAGTAAGGTACATATTTTGAATCAAACCGAGAATCACCGAAAAATAATAAATAATGTCATGTTGTTGAGTGTGTAAAAGATAGTATACATAAATGGTTCGAAAATTGTGACGTCATATCCAATAGTGAGCGAAAAGTATGAAGTGGCGTCAATGTTCGCAATCAACCATTTTTAAGCGATGACTGTGTAACATAGTGGCGTCGCATCATGAAAGTTGTAGCGGCTGGGTAGAGTCTTGTGGGCAACGCGACAAGATATCAGCCATCACATTATCTGCTCCTCTAATAGCACGTATAGTAAAACTAAAAGGTTGCAATGCTATTGCGTAACGGGTTGATCTTGAGCTCTTAAGGTCTTTGTTCTGGATAGCAGTAAGGGCAAGCTGATCAGTTTCCAAGAAAAAGTGTGCGCCGAGCAAGAATCGCTGTAACTTGAGGATGACCCATACCATCGCTAAAAGTTCCTTGTCTAACACAGAGTAGTTGCGTTCTGTTGTAGTCAATTTTCTTGATACACACATTACGGGGTGTAAAGTTCCAGAATAACTTTGCATTAAAGACGCCACGATTCCCATCATCGAAGCATCGCTGCGAAGAACAAAAATAATATCTGGGTTTGGCAATCGTAAAATAGGTGCAGATGAAAACAAAGATTTAATCTTACCTATAGTAGTCTGGCATTCTGGGGACCACCGAATTATGTTTGGTGAACCCTTCTTCAATAAACTAGAAAAGATATTAGTGAAAGTAGTCAACACAGTGATGAAATTGTTAACAGAATAGTAAGACAAAATTGTCTGAAGGAAATGCCAGCGTGAAAAGTAAGTCGCGCTGAAGATAATGCGCTGCATGAAATACTGGCACAATAATAAGCAATGAGTGTGTGCAATGACGTACAGAGATGTTATGAATACAAACAATGATACCGAAGGCAATAGGAAAAATAAGAAGGGTGCAATGGCGACTGACTATATGAGTCGATGTGTATTACCTAGAAAATACTGAGCTAACCGTCCCAAGAAAAGAATAAAAAAATATAAAGATATAACAAGTGAAGAAAGTCGGAACAGCCAGGATATATTAAAAAGAAAGAACTGCCAATATGCAAGATGAAATCAAGTAAACATGAAGGATTAGCAATAGCGGAAGAGACAAGTTCAAAAACATACCGGAAAGAACGAAGACGCACGCACCCACAAACGCAACTATAAAGTGCGTGGTGCAGAATTTTGTACAAGTTGTACATTTAGAGGATGGTGCGCAAAAAGCGAACCATGTATGAAATGAACAGCTCTGTGAGCGTCACGATAGTTATCATAACGGACAAAAATAAGCTGGTTAAAAGAATTTTGAAGTTCAAACATGCGAACAAAATCAACATTACCAACTTTCTGAAAAATTTTTCGAAGTGCATACCAAGTGATATGAGATGGAATGTTGCGCACCCAGAACAGTGCGATTCGGTGAAATATGATCTCGGCTAGGTCGCAAATGAGCCCGAGAATCATTTAATTCATCGTGTGTCGTGCGAGCTAGTCGCGAAGAAGAATTAAGACACAGATGATGTGTATCCCTGCATGGCGCAACAGTAGGACAATTCTGTTTATCCTTATTGTTCTCCTTCTGAGCAGTATTATTACCAACTGCCAAAGAGGCAGATTGCGCATGTCGTAATACACTCCCTACAGGCTCTGCCTGATGACTGTTAACATGGCACGTAGTATTCTGACTAACTGCAATTGGAATATCACAACCATGTTTACCACCACTGTCGGAATGACTATGATCGTTATGAAGTAATCTGTGATTTAGAACCTTATTTTGTTTACTGTGGTCATTAAAATTCCACTTCTTACTGTTATGTTCATGAGGTGGGAAATTTTTTTTGGTGATACAGCTATCATAGGCCTTACGCCATGATCCAACCTCATCACAGTTAGACCTGTTTCGTGAAGAAACCCCTGCACAAGAAATATGACGAGGAAAAGTATATTTCCCTCGGAAAGATTTTTTAAAACCCTGTTGACTATCAGCATTGAGTGCTTGGTGCTGACTCTTTGCTTTCGTGAAGTGTTGATCATAAACGTTATGTCTAACACTGGCAAACTTGACTGCAGATAACACCTTGTTGTTTAAGACAACATCCATTAAACCGTCGACTCTGTTACAAAGTTTCGTAATAGCTAAATCTGTAATTTCTTTTTCTTTAGCAAGAGCTATGCGTATTTTATCTTGGCTTTGAACTTGAAGTTAATCATAATCTGACTTTAAGTCACTTAACTGAGAAGTAAGGATCTTCTCTTTAGCAATCCTATCCACAATCTCTAAATCTTAAAAATTTAGCTCAGCAGCATAAGTTTGAGTCAGCCGCTCAATTTCTATGCAGTGTCTACTGACACTTTCAATATTCTTGGTCTTTTCTTTTCCAAGTTCCTCAATAGCGTTATTATGACCATTCATAAGCTCATTAAACTTTAATTTCAAAAGAGAAATCTCAAATGTCAGTTCTTGAATCTGAGCCACCTGCGCATGACAGTCTGTCTTCAAAGCCATATTAAGCTTATCACATTCTCAACTGACATTGTTCTCTCTGCCAAGTAATGTTTTTAATGAGAGTACCTCACACTCTAGCTCAATTTTCTCCGTATCCAGTTTATATTGCATTAATTTATTCTCAAGAGCTAATTCTTCCATTTGCAGTTTTTGTGATTTTGCGTATTCACTAGTTACGAAGATCTTTAATTCCTCACGTTCCATATGAAGTGATTTACCTTGTTGGATAAAGTATTCCAAAGTAGCCATCCTGTCTAATTTTACAAGTGGTCAACTTGCTTAGTCATATAATTTGAAAATATTTAAGATTTAATCCTTGTCGTAGATTTTTGATAGGGGAATTAAGACTTGGGTTGGTCCCTTCTGAATGATTAGAATAAGTGATAGTCACAGTGAGAGATAATATATAGAAATAGGTTTCCACGAGTGAGATGGTAGGAATAATAGAGGCTGTCCCTGAAATCGAGCAATCTTCTCTCTCAGCCTATCTTTTACAACAGATTTAGAGGAGTCAGACAGTCTATCCTAATATATATATTAAATATATATATATATATATATATCCACTCACATACACACACATATAAGTGACGACAGTTAGACGCACACACGTGGGAACACTATAACAATGATTGAATTTTAATTATCATACTAAAATTCCATCACAACACATAAAATTACATCAATCATATACAAATAGTCATAAAGTCAATGAATTTCTACAAGAAAATGATAGACCCACAGTTATGATCTTTTCCCTCGATGTATAGCCCACAGTCCCGTTAGAAGAAAAGTGATAGCCCCAAAGAGTCACGGATACATCTGCGGTAGTCTAATAATTTCCTTTTTTTTAAAGGTATGAACAGACTTTGCTATTAGTATGATCTATCCTAATGAAAATATTGTTAGCAACAAAAACTTGCATAAAATAAATTGTAAACAGCAAAAATGGGTGCCAAAATACAACGATAGAGGAATCACTCAGTCCTGCATTCTTTCTATTCATTCAGCCGTAATCACGTGCTTTCATGCGTACTTACAGCTTTGGTAGCAACTTCTGGAAACACAATTTTTAGGACATGCATATACAGAATCTTCAATGGTAGCCGTGGATAAGACAACCCCAGTTCCAAAAAGACGGGTTGAATTCCCTGCTTCAGGGAACGTTATCTTGGTTCTACTTATTTTAGGATATCTGGTTCTGTCACAGTAAAATTGAAAAGGCACGAACGTTAACAGCGAGCACAGTGTCAATAGCTTAGGTCTCTAGTAATGAGGAATGTCAGGTCGGGTACCTTATCTCAGTACAGGAATTTAGTTGGTCACACCACCACTTATCAACAGTGTCGGAAAAATTATTGATTGTAATATCTTACTTGCCATAAAGGCTGAAAATGTACTTGAGAGTTTGTGAAGAAATATTATCTGGCTCAAAGGCACAGTATAAACATTTAGTCTTTAATAAAACCGTTAGTGAGAGGAGTTGTACTCTGTCTATTTATGGAGACACGCATACAAAATGTTTCTTCTCTCAATGGTACTCAAACGCTGGCAAAGTTGGGTCACCCCAGTTTCACTGAATAAAGAAAAACAACATATAAAATACTATACATACTATGTACTCGGATATAACTTACATTATAAACTGCAAGCGGAGAGCTTGACTTATCGTTTAAAACTCCCGTGAAATAAGGTATAATTCATAAAATCAATCATCATGAATTAGAAATACATGTGCATTTCGTCAATACTCAATGATGAATCAGTGCAGTTATAAGTTAGTTTTACAATATTCTCGACTAAGCAGTTAAATTGAATTATTTTATAGCTGCATGAGTTTTTAAGCTAGAAATTATAATTTATTCTGCTTTCCACTGAAACACGTCAGCTAGAGAATATAACAGACTTATATTTAATTCTTCTGCGCACAAATCTAACTAGAAAAATGAAATAAGCGATTTATCACTTTAAACACTCACAAAATACTAGATATATAATATTTACCTCAACACAGAACTACTAAGAACTAAACCACTTCGACCAAACTAAATGCCATCTTCTATCAACAGAGATTCCTAGGAATCGAACGTAGGTTGTTCTAGTCTTGACTACGAAGTTACTGAGTGAATGAAATTTAAAACTCCGGTTAAGATATCTTATACAGACCACAGGATGGGCTATTTCCAAAAACCCTGTCTCCCCCTTTCCTCTTAACACTTACGTTAAATCAGGCGACTGCCATAAACTGCCACTTCGCGTCTTTAACACCTCCGTCTAAGAAACTGGCCGTAGAGTGCCGTTTCAGATGGAAATGCTAGACCCTATGTCTCATTTCTGGGCAATACATGGGGCGCCGTTCACACCTCAAGAACTCAGCCGAAAACCGCTGTGTCCGGTGAAAAATGTAGATGGCAGTTCCCACCCTATAGAACACTCACGTAGACCCTGGGGTGAATCTGGGATGTTTTCCTACGCAAGTCACCTCCCAACCAGCCCGCGTAAAACATTGAACATAGAACATTAAAATACATAATGGACATATTAAAGAAAAGCTCACGAAAACATGCAACAGTGGTACAGAACACCATTAAATATCCACTTATCTTTTTAGAAAGCAAAAATCCCAGCCTTGGACACAATACTGGCGATGAGCATCGGGTGTTGCATGTGTGACCTGAAGATAAATAGAGATGCAGTTCACAGTTGATCCTAGCTGCAGGTGCTGACGATCGAATCACCAAAGGTCAAGAAGGTACACCGTTAGAAGTGAATTCTCAATGAAAATGTTGTACTCTTGAGGGTGTCGACTTGAAAGAACTTGACATTGCAAAAACTTGATATTTCAAACGAAATCTTGCATACTTTGTTGAAGCATTAGTTCTTTGATTAGGATAAAAAATGTTGTCCCCTGAGACTGGCCCACCAGCTGTTAACTCGTTCTTTTGAGTTACGTTATTGAGGTGGTTACTTGATTACTGCTGGCAAGGGTGATGCTAAGAATGTCGGGCTTATAGATGGCCGACCTATTGTTAAACAACACGAATGATATGACTGTGGGCCGTAAAGGATGGACCAACAGTGACGAGATCAACCACACTGAAACGATGGGTCATCAACTTGACCAACTGTTAGTAATGTACACTGGACCCATGTTGTACATTAAGTGACGATATGATTTTATTGTAGGCAGACGAAGACAGTGACATCATTGGTAGACGAATAGTTCAAACGTAGTTACATTGTGGTTAACATCATACATAGTGCTATAAGTATCAAGGCAGCCGTTTGATTGACTTTCCCCGGCTCATAAGCGCTGAAGGTCAACGACTTGACCAAAATACATGGTGATTACGAGGGAACCATGTGTTTACATCTTCATATATATTAATCAATCTTGAACATCATCGCGCCTGATGCTAGAGGGACACACTAGTCATTGGACATAACTGGTACAATGAAAGTTCTACCATGGCATACAGGGCCATCAGTCTCTGAGGCGTGAGACGTATAAAATTAGCCATATTCTGGCAACAATATAAGAACATGGAAGCTTCCCGGAACAATACATCAGGAATTAGCTTCTTCTCCTTTAAATATATATGCATATTAACATGCAAATGTCGTCTCTACAATTTTAGAGGAAGAACGCAAAAGTACGTCCTTCATTGACGATTACTGTATCATAAAGCGTCAATGGTATGATTTGTACAGCAACAAATCAGCGCAAACAAGTGTGTCATCTGCATTCAATGATAATGCAGAAATGTGCGCAAAATATTTAAACAAAGTACATCTATATCAGATGCGCTTACATGTGCGTCTATCAAAAGTAGACTGGCATGTGTAAATCTCACACACTTAATTCCCGCGCGTAAAAAGGACTTAACAGGAACGGAGGTATTTGTTAACATTATTTCACAATAGCCGGACACCTTTCTAGCTGGACACCGTCTAGCTATCATGCAAACATTACCGATGAGGTCTATGGTTCATCCATAATGATTCCTCTTTCACTCTCTTCCTTCTCCTGTTCTTGTACTGTGGGATGCCTACTAAGATAATCTGCACCAACATTCTGGTTTCCTGGTATATATTCTAATGTGAAGGAATATGGCTGTACCAAGAGATCAGAACGCATGCATCTAGCATTTAAATGCTAAGATGAACCTAGAAATGCTAATGGTTAGTGATCACACTGTACAGTAAAGTGTCTCCCAAATAAATAAGGTGGGAATTCCCGAATTGCCCGCACTAAGGCTAAACATTCCTTCTCTAAAGTGGAATAGTTTGCTCCAGCGGAGCTGAGTTTACGGCTGGTATATGCAACAGGAAACAATTCTCCAGGCTGTACCTGAATATTCTGCAATAAAGCTGCTCCAATTCCTATATTGCTTGCATCCGTTCTTAAAATAAACTCTTGGATTATATCAGGCAATTTCAGAACAGGTCTACTAGTGAGTTTCTGCTTCAACTCAGTATAAGCATTCTCACACTCTGCTGTCCATTTTACAATTTCTGGTTGTACTTTACTTGTCAAGGAAGTTAGAGGTGCTCACAGTTTTTGAAGTTTTGGATGTACTTTTGGTAAAATCCGACCAATGAGACAAAAGACCTTACATCTTTCTTTGTCTTGAGTCTAGGTGATTTCTATAACTTCTCTACATTCCTAGGTCTGGCGACATTTTTCCCCTGAAAATAGTGTGTCCTAAAAAGTCTAACTCCTTGCAACCAATATGACTTTTCGTTGGACGAGCAGTTAATCCAGCCTCTCTGTCTATCAAATAACATGGAGAGTGCTGATAAATATTCCTCGAATGTTTCTGTGGCTATTAGGACATCATCCATGAAATTTGCAATAGAGGGGTTCTGTAGAAGTTCCATTAATTTCCTCATCATACGAGAAAATACTTTAAGAACGTTTTTCAGTCCAAATGGTAATATATTAAATTCATAATGCCCTTCTAAGGTAGTAAATGCCAACATGTGTCGGATATCAGATGTTACTGGAATTTCGTAGTAATCTTTACTCAGATCTACCTTTGAAAAGTACTTATCTCTGCTAAGTGTTGAAAACAGCTGATTTGTGTCAGGCAAGGGATCTGCCTGTGATTCAGTAACAGCATTAAGCTTCCTGTACTCAAAACATAATCGGTGTTCTCCACTAGCCTTCCTGAGTAGCACTACACTTGCACTATATGCTGATTCTGACTTAGAAATAATGTTCTCCTTTAGAAGATATTAAATGTCTTCCTTTAAGACTTGAGCTTTAGCATGTGGTGGGAGGTAGGTTTTCACACAGATAGGTGTCGGATCTATGACTTTCATGTCATATTCTAGCAAGTGCTGGCACTCTGGTTTATCTGTGAGTACATCTGCATGAGTTTGCAATAACCTTTTCTTGCTACCTCTGATTCTGAGACAGATGTTCACTAACATTCACCTGCTCATAACTCTCTGATGGTCTTAATGGAGATTCAATTGAGGTGAGATGCTAGTTCTTCATTTCGGTGGCTATGGCAAGAGCCATCAAATGAGTCATATCTGGTGACCTGTCATAATATCTCTTCAACAGATTAACATGGTTCACCTTTTGTTTCCTTTCTTATCAATGTTGCAGTTAGATCTAGACAATTTTTCTAGAACCCAAACGGACCCTGCCAAACCAATTTGTAACTTGTTGTTACTGCTGGGCAAACGAAGAAGAGCCTTCTCTCCTACAGCAAGTTCCCTATCCTTCGCCTTCTTATTGAAATATTCAGCATGTTTTCTTCTGGCTTTGCTAGTTTCCAGCCAGTTTTAAGTCGCGAGGTTAACTCGTTCACATACTGGAACGATGATGTCACGGTTTCCTCTGCCTTTTCATCAGTCCATGTCCGCAACAATGCTTCGAGGGGACCTTTTATTGGCCGGCCAAATAGTAATGTTGCCGGAGCCAATCCAGTTGAATTATAAGGGACTACACGGTATGCAAATAATGCAGCCGGTAAATACATATCCCAGGTATCTGGTTTTTCCAGTGCCAGCTTTCAAAGTATTGATATTATGGTCCCATTGAACCGCCCTACCTGGCTATTTCCTTGAGGGTGATAATGAGAGCAATGGTAGTGTCTGGTCTATAAGACCCTCGTATGATGGCGTCTCGCACAATGTCAGTCCACTTCTACCTTCACTTGGTTCTAGAGATTGTACTTTCTGCTGGTACAACCAAAAAGCCAATCTTGGCTCACAGACGTTTTGCTCATTTGAATAAGTTAAGGCACTGGGTTAGGCCTCTTGCACGTGTCTGGGGTTCGTTACTTTAATAAGTTCCCTCTCTGACTTCGTGTGTTATCGGTTTCCACAGTCCTGGTTTTCTTGTTAAAAATGATAGAGATTTCCTGGGCTATTTTGTAAGTCCGTCCAAAATTCTCTAATAAAAGGTCCAAGTTCATTAAACAGGAATCTTGAATTCTAACACTGGCAATGTCTGATGTCTTCTGGCAAGCGGTTTCTCACGGGAAGTAGATTGAGAAAATGGTCAGATTATATTATCTGTGCCAATCGTTTTCAAACATTGCGAGGGGTCGGGAATTTCAAAATATTTCCGACATGGAAAAATTTTGCAAAGGTCACGTTTCCCATTTATGGCAATAAGATGTATGATGCCCTTGTGTACAAACTTCCAAACACACCGGTAACCGCATATGACCATGTGTTCGAGATGTAGCAATATTACATTTTTCTAAAGTAATCGTGTCATCCATGTCTGTCTGTAAGTTGTCACCCCTTTTCCAAGCTTTGGTGATGCGTGCACCCGTGTCTTATCGGTAATTAAGCCGATAGCGCTGCCCAATGTACGTGTTAATCTGCCACGCCTAAAACCAACAAATCTGGGCAGCGCCAAGCAAATGTGATTATTATCACCTACAAGGAGTGTCGAATGATTTGATAAAATCAAATATCTGCTACTTAGCAGAAAAAAGAAAGAAAGAAAGAAAAGTGAAACAATTGACAGCACGCAAACAAAATCAGTACGACAAATGTACCGATACTGCTGGAGTGACACAGAGATCGAGAGAGGCCGCCCCGTTTTGTCACAGAGATTGAGCACCTATAGGTTTGCCCGATGTGCAATGACGTCTATTATGATCAACAATAACAATAACAAAGACAATAGAAACAAATGAGAAGAACATAAAAATCGTCCAATGACGTCAGTTGTTATTTTATTTATTTATGTACTTAAATATAAATGTTTCTTTTTCTACAAAGATACCTCCCTTGAAAAGACCTGTTTAAACTAGGAGAGGGGAGGTTTGACGATTTATTTATATGTGTGTCATTAGTATTTGCCTTGTGTGTTTAGTATTTTGTTATATGTTATCACTATTATGTCGTTCCATTATGATTAGCACGACACAGAAAGTCTATAAATAAACGGTTTTCGAGTGCTCACATTTCGTTCACATCTAAACTGTAGGTGTTTTACATGTTCCAATAGCATTTCTGATTGTGTTTCTTTTAATACACGGTCAATGGATGTTTGTCTGAGAATGTTTCTATAACATCTTATGTCTAATTTCTCTATTCTTCTATCTAAATATGTTGTCAAACTACGAATTGTGCACCACACAGGTGAGTATACGTATAATCTAATGTCCGTATAGGTAAATACTATTTGGTCAGGTTAAAACAAGTAAATAAAGACATTCGTAATAAATGTGTGATCTTTATCACAGAATACAGTACCCGGTCTGGTAGTAACTTCTGTTAGAAAATTATGAAATGTAGGTCGATGGTGAGGAGTTGGAGTATCCGGACGTACGTTAAGAGATTTCTGAAAGTAAAAATGATGCTATCGATATTCTCGTCGAATGTCAGAACTGGTGATTATCTTCACACAAAGAGAGCGGTCTACATAAATGAATATGTGTGAGGCCATGTCACCATAATGAAGCAAACCTAAGGCAAGTTTGTATGGAACAGTTTGTATTGTAGTATGTTCACGCTGATGATGAGAGGCGCTTGTCAGCGATGAGTACATAATTCGTAATTTTATTGTTTAAAAAAAAAATCTTCCGAATTTTCAACATAATATATAAGATACTTATACTGTTAAAATAACATACATTGTCCAATTTATGTAATTATTATACTGTCTGGAAATAATAATGTAGAAAGATTATTTTTAAACAAAGTTGTTAGTTCTTTTCTAAAATAATTGGTTCCCTTGTCTTAAAGTTACCTCCCTTATGAATTAAACGGCACGTAAAGAGATTGTTATGTGCCCTTACCTTGTGTGTGAGTGGTGTCTGTGAGTCTACTAAATTAATTCATTATCATCGTGTGCACAATCCAGATATAAGACACAATTAAATCATAAATGACTAAGGATATCACTGTGTGAACATTTCATTAACTGCTAAACACAGCACAGTAATTAAGACAAGTGAATTATTGTTATGTGCTCGGACCAAATTTAAAATAAAAAATCATTAAAATGATGCCATGAAAATAGGAATTATACAAAAATAGGTAAAAAAATGAAAGGATAAAAAATATCAATTAAAAAAAAAGGTCAACACTAATTCAGAGTTATATGGAGAAAATTGTATGCATTCCCCTCAGTAAACGGTGTGACCGCTTGACATACACTACCATTAATACGTGTTTAAAAAAAAAAAAACATAAAATAACAACGTCAAAAGCAGTTAAAACATTTGTGCACAAAATACAGTATCATGAAAAGTTTACGGCTTTGAGAGAAGCTGTCCCAGAACAACAAAATAGTAAATGCATGTTTTTGAATGGAAAGTTTTGTGAGAATATGCTAATCTGGGTTTTTTCCGTTGTTAGAGTGAGAGTCGTGTGAAAAAAGTCGGAAAGCTGAGAAAGCGTGCGCAAATGTAGATGTTTTTACCGTGTGAAATTAAAGCATCGTGTGAAAATTGGCGGGAAAAAAGAGTGTGCTGTATAAAAAGGAGAGACGTGGACGATTGACAGGCTTGTACAGATTTTAGGATTTATTAGGCGAGAGGATTTTTACAGAACTTCGTCTTTGAGATTATCAAGACAAGTTTTTTTTTTTAAACTTGACAAGTTTTGTTCAAGTTAGACAAGTATTTTTAAGTAGAGAAGTTTGTATTTTTTTCTATTGGATATATTATTCCTGTGGATTTACATTTTCATTTTTGGATACTCACTACTTTGTGTAAGAAAGAAATAAGTACTTCTCCATTGTGCTAATAACATTGCTGTTCCAATCACATTAATAAACTATATTTTATTTTTCTACATTGCTGAGTTTTCGATGGAATATGACAGTTGGATACTTTGACAAAACCATTATACGGATTGCTTTTCACTAAACATAAAAAAGTGTACGAACGAATACTGGGAAAAATAAAATAAGGTCAAGAATTTTCATCTCAGGCGGACAGGCCTGTAACGACTTGAACCAAGAAACGTACAAGAGTTAGCGCACTTCAAAATATTTACCTGCGCTCAACAACATTAACTGAACTGACCCGACCAGCTGACGGACACATACATTCTCACATTGATGTTGTAACCAGCCCGGTTACACTATACTATTTGGCGCCGTGACCAGCCCTTTTCGTTAGTGAAAGCATACTATAAACATTTACGCCCCGACCAGCCCTTTTCATTTGTGGAAGCATACTCATTTTGGCGCGCGAACAACTACATTTTTTTAGTGATAGCAGACAGGCTTAATCACTAATTACTATTAATCACTATCATGGATCCACAAGCATTGCAACAGCAGCTTAATCAGCAACAACTACTGCTACATCAGAACAACTACTGCTACAACAGCAACAACAACAACACGTAATAAATATCCAGCACAAACCTAAATGGGAAAGAGACACTGTCGAACAACGAGCAGATTGGAGTAGTTTACATAGAAGACATCAACGGATAGCTGTAAGAAATATTGTTAGTCAAATCAAGAAAGGAATGACACTGCACATAACTAACATCAACAGTGGGAAGTGTCAGTTAACAACCGAGATTGGTTGAATAATGAATGTACAGCCGGTATTTCCAATGCACAACCTTCTCCAACCACAACGCAAATATACGGAAGAAGATCAAACAGACAACTTCGACATCCTACAGGAACAAATGAAAGACCCAGAAGTCGTTACACTAGTGAAACAAATTACAGAAACACCAGTAAAAGTCAAAGATAGCAACACAACTTTAAATGCAGAAAAACAATAACAACAGATTCTACAAGATGCAGACACCCATATAGATACACCACAACCTTCCGAAACAGAGTTATCACCTGCCTCATTAACAGAACGAAATGCTCCGGTTCCAACTTCCACAAACGAGATGAGTCAGACCTTGACACTGACGATCACCTAAGACCAAATAACTGAGAGAAAGTACGATAGCAGACTGTCTAAGAGAGAAATCGATCTATTAGAGATAGCCAGGTTGCTCTAGCCAGGATACTCTCAATGGTTCCATTTTTGTTGTCCGTGTACGATGACAGATTTGTACAAGAAAGACTATGCTATTTTAGAGATAATCCAGTTTGCTCTGGCTGGGTTACTCTAAATGGTTTTATTTTTTTGTCCGAGTGCCATAGCACTGTCCAGGAGAGACAATGCTATTTTAGATTTAACCCAGTTTGCTCTGGCTGGGTTACCCTAAATGGTTTCATTTTCTTTGTCCGTGTACGATAGCAGACTTGTCCAGGAGAGACAATGCTATATTAGAGTTAACCAAGTTTGCTCTGGCTGGGTTACTCTATATGGTTTAATTTTCCTTGTCCGAGTACGATAGAATTGTCTAGAAGAGACAAGCTATTTTAGAGTCGGCCAGCGTGCTCTTGCTGGCTGCTCTAAAAAGTTTTTCTGATGATGCCAGCCAACTTCTATGTCGTCCAGTTGATGCTATCAGCGGCAGTCATAACCGCCAGTGAAGAGAAAAATCTGCAGAGGCGCAACTCTATTCAACATGCACAGTTACAGTATTCAAACCATTATATTTTGTATTAGAAGATTTAAATTACATTTTGTTTGGACTTAGAAATATATGTATTGTTGTACATTATAAACTTAACCAAACACATGCATGTACTATTTGCCACTAAGGCAGAATCTCAAAGGTTAAAGAAGACATTGTTTGATCTTAAGACAAGCACATCAACCAAAACGGGCGATTTTGCCGTTTGTATGCAATGCGCTACATTTTTTGTTGGCAATGCACCCGACCACAACTATGACAGTTATGTCATAATATTAAGACTTTGGCGGAAAACCAAAACATTATTACCCATGTGATTAGCCGGAGCATCACAAATGGTGAACGATACTCAGAGCATTTTTTTAACACATTTTTCTACTGGTCTGTTCAGGAGTTGCTGAAACTAGATATATGTGTAGTGGTTTTTGATGGTACTGTATGAATGTGATATCACCTTGTGTGATGTATGAGGTCAGCTGTGAAGGCTCCTGAGATAATAGTAGCTGTGAATTTACAGAAGGCCCTTCTCGCTACCACTTACGACCTCACACATTTCTTTTTTACTACTGAATGTGGCTACGTTAAAAAAATCTAGGGTATTGAATGTAAGGTGTTGTATTTATATATACAAACACACACACACAGATATTTAATAAGTCTAATAATATTAATAAACTTTATAACACACTGAACTAACTCAAGCTGTGTAAAATTTTGATATTAAATTTTCTTTAAGTTTATTTGTTCTGAACCAAGGTTTTATTTTGGTCAGAACATATGAAAGGTTTTGAATTTATGAATGAAATGCATGAATATATGGCATAATAAATGAAAGGTGTGTACATATGAATTTTACAAGACTAGTTAATATTAATACTGTTTATATTTGTAATTTATCTGGGAGAACGATTAATGGATGTGCTGTTGGAGTGGCCTCATCACTCCTTGTCTATGGTTACTAAACATTGTCCATTACTGACGGGAGGAATACAAGTTTTATTTCCCACCATGGTGTGTTTTAGTTAATGGAAATATAGTTGATGTTAGTTATGAAATAAATTGGTGAAGCTCCAGCAAGCCAGACGCTCACGTATCTTTGACTGAGTAGTTCTGGTGCTGGAATCTGGTGGCCCCACCTCTCCGTGCTTGGGGGCTATATAGGCTGCTCTGCCAAAATTCTCGACTGCACGGGTCCACTCTTGGATTTCTCAACATATCATTTGACACCACTTTGGTGCCAAATAAAAAAACTCACAGTTCAGAATTATGAATAGAGAACACAGTATATGCTAGCAAAACTCAGCTGAGCTGCTGGCTCTAGTATGGCGTCCCACTAAATATTTCAATTAGCTTCTGGGAATTACACCACTAAATAATTACTGTGTCTACCACTGGACAACTGATGATGAATGGCAAAGATGCGCGTCTGAGCGCCGATATTATGTTTATATGTGGCCAATCAGCGCCTTTTCTTCTTCAAATTCAAACCCCCTTCCAAAAAGTCAATTCAGTCATACCTCAGTCAAGTATGTATTATTGTCTGTTGGTCCGTCTGTCTCTACTTGCGTTTCACAAAAAAAACACACTTGTTTTTTGAACCAACTCTGCCTTCCCCTACACAATTTTGCCTTTAAAGTTATTTTTAGCCACAACTTTCCTTAACACCCTCTCTCTTTCATGCTAACTAGATTTTAGCACTTGCGTCTCAAGGCTGCAATTTTTGAAAATTAGTGACATGTTTTTGTTTCAATGCAGTCGCTCGCTGATATGAACAACACAGTCTTTTGTCAATATCTTCATTATTATCTATCCGTCTGTATAAATGAAAGCATATTATTTATCTGCTCAAGATGGGCCATCCGGCCAGCTAGGTTTTATATTCCTAACATTATTATTAAGAAAAAGTTACTTTTCAAGGTTAGTTGTTTTTTTGAAATATGTTCGAGCATCTTCTGGAAGGCGTTTGACGCTGAATTCAAATAAAGGACGAAGTATCGCAAAAGCGTCCAAGAAATGATTGCGTATAATAAGCTAAGGCTTTTTTGTCGATTTCTTTAACCCTTGTGTCAACTTACGTGCTAAGGTCCCTTTTGTCGATAATTTTTCTTTTATCTCCGCCCCCCCCCCCCCCCCCCCCCCTCCCCCCCAATTGTGTCAACTTGGGGACGTGCCCTCCCCCCCCCCCCCCCCCCCCCCCCCCCCCCCCCCCCCCCCCCCCCTTCCCCCCACTGCCCCTCCCTCCTCCCCCCCCCCCCCCCCCCCCCCCCCCCCCCCCAACATATCCTCCCTCAATCACCTCAATCCCACCACCACACTAGTTCGTACTTTCTTCTCTGACCCCCTCTTTTTTTTTTTTTTTTTGTTTTTTTTTTTTGCTAGTTTCAAGCACGTGTTCAGTCAAATTTTTCCTTTTGATCTCCGTTCTCATCCCGTTCCAAGGGTAACGTTTTGCTTTCACGTCTAGCAAGTTAATTTCCATGGCGGGTAGTGACCCGCGGCCTGGACGATCATGTACTCGAGTAACTTAATCATTATTTTTATCCCTACTTTTTTACTTTTGAAGATATTTTAACGTTGTTAACGCTTAATTTTATCACACATCTCCCCACTTGAAAACATGCCTACGGCAAGTTCCAAAACCAGTGATACACATAGATAAAATCACTCCTCACGCCTGCCACTACTCTAATTTTGATCACAGGGGTGCCGACTGAGGAAATCTGCACCGACATTCATTTTGCCTGGGATATATTGGATACTGAACTGATAAGGTTAAAGCAATAAAGACCACCTCAGCAATCTTGCGTTTTCAAGCTTAGCCTGATATAAGAATACGAGGGGCTGATGATCCGTCTGGACCACAAAAGTCCTACCATACAGATAGATTTGAAACTTCTTTATTGTCCAGATTAACGCTAAACATTCTTTTTCGCTTGTGGAATATCCTTGTTCCGCCTTATTCAATTTGCGGCTTGCATAAGCGACTGGGTTCAGTTCCCCATCAGGTGAAGATGATCTTTGCAACAAAGCCGCCCCGAGTCCTACATTGCTTGCATCTGTTCTTACGACAAAGTCCTGTGTCAAATCAGGCAGTTTGAGAATAGGCTTGCTAGTGAGTTTGTCCTTTAAGTCTTGGAACGCTAATTCACTTTGCGCAGTCCAAATAATTTTATCTGGAAGTCCCTTGCGAGTCAGATCAGTCAGAGGAGCACAAATAGAGTTAAAATCTTTGATGTATTTTTGATAAAATCCGCATAACGACACGAATGATCGCACGTCCGTTTTTGTTTGTGGTCTAGGTGCTCTCTGCAGTTTTTCCAAGTTCTTGGGATCAGGGGTCATGTTACCCTGATATACAGTGTGTCCCAAGAATTCCAACTCTTTGCATCCAATACAACATTTTGTTGGCCTAGCAGTTAAGTTCGCCTCCCTAAGCCTATTAAATAACATTTTTAGAGCGTCAATGTGTTCTTCAAATGTCTCTGTGGCAACGAGAATATCATCCATGAAATTCGTGATACATGGGTTATTCAGGGGATCCAACAATTTGCGCATCATCCTTGAAAATACACTCGGAGCATTTTTCAGTCCGAATGGTAGCATGTTGAATTCATAATGTCCATCCGAAGTGCTAAAAGCCAAATAAGGTCTCACTTCAGGCTTCACTGGAATCTGGTAATAGCCTTTACTAAGATCCACTTTTGAAAAGTATTTTGCCTTGTTTAATCTGGCAAATAATTGTTTTGTGTCTGGTAATGGATCCACTTGTCCTTCTGTGACAGCATTCAGTTTCCTGTAATCTATGCACAGTCTGTGTTCCCCAGACGGTTTTCTCAACAAAACGACACTGGAGCTAAAAGATGATTCACTGTGTGAAATAATCCCCTCCTTCAACAAATAATCTATTTCTTCCTTCAATGCCTTCTCCTTCGCGAACGGAATAGAATAGGCTCTCATACAGATTGGGTTTGAGTCTACCAGTTTCATGTCATACTGTAGCAAATTTGTATGGCCTGGTTTATCTGCTAATACATCTGTATGTTCCTCCAGAACCTGTTGAACTCTCTCCCTCTGGTTTTTAGTCAGGTGCTTACTGACTTTAACCTGTGCTGCTGTTTCACAAGGATGTAATGGGTATTCATGTGAGGTGAGTGGTTCCTTTTGCATTTGAGTTGCGATAGCCAAGGTCAGTAAGGGGGTGCTTTCCTGGAGTGGTCTGTCCAGATACTTCTTTAACAGGTTTACATGATAAACATTCTCCTTCCCCTTTTTGTCAATTTTATAGTTTGTTCTAGACACCTTCTCTAGAACCGTATGTGGACCTTGCCATCCAATTTGTAATTTATTCTGGCTACCGGGTAGTAGAGGCAGCACCTTCTCTCCCACAGCTAGTTCTCTGTCCTTTGCCTTCCTATTAAAATATGCTGCATGTTTCTTCCTGGCTTGTTTCAAATTATCATTTGCCAGTTTAAATCCAGCTTTCAAACGAGTGGTCAGTTCGTTCACGTATTGAAAAGATGAGGTAACAGTCTCTTCCGCCTTCTCATCTGTCCAGGTCCTTAATAGGGCCACATCTGGATTTTTAATTTTCCATATTTATTTTTCAGGGCACCCATCGGGTCCCGTCCATTAGAAGCATTATAGTGAGGACTTTTCTACGACTTGGCCAATCTTCTCTTCATTTTTTTTATTATTTACGTGACATCATTTTTTCTCATCCTCAATGCATGATCGCAAAGTCCCGGGAATTGTCACTTGCGGAAAATCTCCTAGCGTTCGGTATTTTCTCCTCGCTATTTTTAGATACGACGTCATTGTTGACCACTGACCTCGGTAGATAGAACCAGTATAGGCCACTTTAGGAAAACATCACGTGACTTTTAACGTTATTGATTGGAGCGTCTAAACGAGGCTAAGGTCACATGATGCACGCTACGGATCACGTGTCCAAGCGGAAATGACCCGCTAAAAGGCGGCAAAGCCAGCATTTTGTCACTTGCCCAGGAACCCTCAAGAAAGCTAGGTCTAACCCAGATATCGGCGAATTCTCGCATTAAAAGCACTGAAGCCACGTACCTAAATTGCGGGTTAGCGTCCATCTTTGAGTAGTCTATGGTGGAGCCTTGCACGACAGTCCAATCTCAGCGCAGAATACGGAGTCGAGCACAGAGAAGGCAAATCCGAACCATTCAAGACCTACCTGGGGCAACGTCAGGAGACCGGAGAACTAACCACGCTTCACTATCAGCCAGGGGCTGAAAAGCTAAGTTCCACGAAAAAGGGAACTCACCATATCAATGCATAGTTTTGTCATCCATGATGAAACACACTTGAATTGTGAGACACACATTACATACCGCAGACACTAATTCCATCGACAATACTATCATTCACCATCTATTCATTTTATTGCAATAAACCAATTGGGTGTATATACTGTACCCCATGCTTTGTTCCTTCCATTAGATGTTGAATATTGTCTATGTTTATCTTCCTTTATAAGGGAGGGGGGGGGGCTCGTAAAATATAATATAAATTAAAGAATAATAATAATAGATAACTGAGAAGGGGACGACGGTAGCGAGAGACCAAATATCTCCTTACAATCTTTTCCAGACCTGTCGAGTTAGGAGAATTTACCCTCTTCGTCACCCTTCGGAAGTGGGAAAACCCAGCAGGAATTCCTTGAGCCAAATCTTCCACCTTCAGATCTATTATTTCCTCTAAATAATTCTCTTATCCTTTAAACGCTACGTGACACTGGTGTCTCGGTCCGGGATTTGAACTTATGTATTTTATCATACCTCTGGGATAGTATCATTCATTCAGTCATTACAGTATACCATTTTAACACATGTATTTTCACACAGTGAGCTCTAGAAAGACAGAAAACATTTTTTCTAGAATTTCAGGCATTGATTGGTGAATCCCTTTATATATGTTGTGTTTAATTAAGTTAGTTCATGATTTTGTATTTCATTGAATTACAGACCTTAAGTCTCCATAACTGTAGTAATTTCATTCTACAGCAGTTGATAATTAGTCAGTTTTGCTTGTTGTTAGAAATACTATTGGAAGGTAGCACTAGCTTACTCAGTGTGGACTTTAACTGCAAAAGATGGCTGAAATAGTTAAGCTTAAGGCAGCACTAGGGGAGGCCGGTCGAGATCTAGGTTATAGTGGGGTGGACCTTGCAAATTATGTCAGTGTCGAGACTGATAAGTATTACGCTCGAGAAACAGCGAAAGCTGAAAGAGAAGAGCGAATAAAGTTAGCAGAAATAGATGAGAGGATAAAAGCTGTAGACGCTAGGGAAAGAAGCGAGAGAGATGAACGCGAGCATGCACTGAAGATGAAGCAGTTAGAGATGCAGGGACAAGCTCAAAGAGTTGAACCGGTAGCCGGTGCGACAGCATCTACCTCCTCAGGCAACCTATCGCCACGGTCAGATGACATGCCTTCCTTGCAACGCAGGGGGCACCGGACCTTTGCCATCCTCACTCATGTCAACTTTTGGGACCCTTGACGTTTCCATTTGAAGCTTTCTCGGAACAAGCCGACTCGATCGATAGGTATTTGGACAAATTTGAGAAGTTTGCCACCACGTTTGGTTTGGAGAAGAGCAAGTGGAACCTGAAACTGTCGCAAGGGCTTAGAGGAACCGCTTATGACGTGTATAGCAAGCTTCCTCCAGGTTTACAGGATGACTATGACTCTCTGAAAAAGGCACTCCTGATACGTTATGAGCTACATGCTGACGCCTATAGGAAGAGGTTCCGTAACTCTAGTTGGGAAGTCGGAGAGAACTTTGCTCAATTTGCTGCTAGACTGGATTCGTACGTGGAAAAGTGGGGTGCCCTAGGGAATTTTTCTCATGATTGGGAAGGTCTGAAGGAGATGGTCGTTATTGAACAACTGAAGGACACCATGACTTCCGACATGAGAAGATTTCTGACAGAGAATGGGGCCAGCACTTTAGAATCCATCGTCCAGTTGGCGGAACGTTATCAGGCAGCGCTAACGGAGAATGACCCATCCCGGTGGAACCAACCGGAAGAATTATCGAGGCCGACACCTCAGACACACTTGGACCCCCAAATGAATCTACCTTACCACCACTTCAAAAAGCATGACAAGCCAGACTACAAGACTACTCAGAGATCAGCTTTCCAGCCTCAGAGGCGGGGAGAAAAGTGGTGTAAGACGTGCAAAATGAGCAACCACAATACTGCCGAGTGCAGAAGGAAAAACCCTCCACATCATGTTGCATGTTTGCAGGTGAGGGCTGTTGACAGGAAGGAACTGACAGTGAGTCAGAATAGCCTCCATCACCCACCTATACAGGAGACAGTGACCGTGAATGGCAACCAAGTCATCGGGATGTATGACACAGGTTTGTCTTATGACGCGGTCGTTTCTTCATCTCTGGTGCACCCCGAACAACTCACCACAGAAACAGTGGATATCCAGGGGCCACTCAAGGGAGCATTACCCTTAAATTTGCCCATAGCGAAGATTCAAGTCAGTTGTCGCTATGTGGAAGGGGAGATCAATGCTGCAGTTTTAGAGGATCCTTTCTACCCCCTGATGTTAGGGCGTAGATATGTCTTTTTAGGAGAACCAGTAAAGCCTGTGGTTATGGCTGCCGTCCAGACCAGGTCTGACTCCAAACGCATAGAGAGGGACTCTAAGTTAGAAATTCATCCGAATAAGATGAAAAGGGCTCAAGCAGCTGATAGCACGTTGGGGCCTTGCTTTGGCAAATTGAAAAACTCACATAACCCTCGAAGAAAGGGTGACTTTTATATGGAACATGGACTCTTGCACAGGAAAGCTGGCAGAGGGCTAAAAAGTCATGGACAGATTGTGGTGCCATCCATATATAGAAATAAAGTTATGGAATGGGGGCACGGTGCTACTTTGAGTGAACACCTGGGTAATGGTGCCACAAATCAAAGGATAGCCACCCGTTATTATTGGCCCGGCATCACAGAAGACATAGCTCGATATGTGAAGTCCTGTTCAGAGTGTAACCAGGTAACCTCAACACATAGGGTAGACCAGTTACAGGACCTAGGGAAGCATTGCTGCAGACGTAGGCATCCAAAGAAAACCAGGAAGAAAACCAGAATACTTACCTGGGAAGAACAACGTAGGGGCAGATTTTTTGAGCCGACATCCGGACGCAACCGAGGAGATATGAGAAACTGAAAAAGAAGAGGAAGACAGGACCAGAGGAGTTGGACGGAACGTCAAACTTGAGGAGGGGCTTGTGTGACGACTTGGCCAATCTTCTCTTCATTTTTTTTTATTATTTACGTGACATCATTTTTTCTCATCCTCAATGCATGATCGCAAAGTCCCGGGAATTGTCACTTGCGGAAAATCTCCTAGCGTTCGGTATTTTCTCCTCGCTATTTTTAGATACGACGTCATTGTTGACCAATGACCTCGGTAGCAAGAAACCCGTTTTAATTTAGGACTGCTTAAACTTGGGAGAACCAGTTTAGGTCACTTAGGAAAACATCACGTGACTTTTAACATTATTGATTGGAGCGTCTAAACGAGGCTAAGGTCACATGATGCACGCTATGGATCACGTGTCCAAGCGGAAATGTCCCGCTAAAAGGCGGCAAAGCCAGCATTTTGTCACTTGCCCAGGAACCCTCAAGAAAGCTAGGTCTAACCCAGATATCGGCGAATTCTCGCATTAAAAGCACTGAAGCCACGTGCCTAAATTGCGGGTTAACGTCCATCTTTGAGTAGTCTATGGTGGAGCCTTGCACGACAGTCCAATCTCAGAGCAGAATACGGAGTCGAGCACAGAGAAGGCAAATCCGAACCATTCAAGACCTACCTGGGGCAACGTCAGGAGACCGGAGAACTAACCTCACTTCACTATCAGCCAGGGGCTGAAAAGCTAAGTTCCACGAAAAAGGGAACTCACCATATCAATGCATAGTTTTGTCATCCATGATGAAACACACTTGAATTGTGAGACACACATTACATACCGCAGACACTAATTCCATCGACAATACTATCATTCACCATCTATTCATTTTATTGCAATAAACCAATTGGGTGTATATACTGTACCCCATGCTTTGTTCCTTCCATTAGATGTTGAATATTGTCTATGTTTATCTTCCTTTATAAGGGAGGGGGGGCTCGTAAAATATAATATAAATTAAAGAATAATAATAATAGATAACTGAGAAGGGGACGACGGTAGCGAGAGACCAAATATCTCCTTACAATCTTTTCCAGACCTGTCGAGTTAGGAGAATTTACCCTCTTCGTCACCCTTCGGAAGTGGGAAAACCCAGCAGGAATTCCTTGAGCCAAATCTTCCACCTTCAGATCTATTATTTCCTCTAAATAATTCTCTTATCCTTTAAACGCTACGTGACAGAGATCTTCGCTCTCTTTCTTGTTCTTCCAGTTTATATAAGTCTGACCGAGGGATTGTCATCTTATCCTGGGTAAAATTTACTCTTTGTACTCGTCGCATAGTGGCCATATTAATCCATTCAAGTGAAGACTGGGTGTGAAAAGGGGGCTCCCATTGCACTTTGTCTACCTGAAATATGCCACATTTCAGTATCTACATTTACGTCGGGCCAGTAGTATTTTCGAGCAATCTTTTGGCAGATGGTACCGACTTTTTCATGGTCACCATCCTTTCCAACATGTAAGCTCCTTATTAAATTTGCCCTATATACCTTGGGAAGAACCAACTGTCCGTGACCAGTGGATCTAGTTCCTGTCTTACTATATAGCATTCTGTCCTTCATAAAATATTCTCCTTTGCTCGGAGGTGTGTGGCATTTGGGCAATTTTTTAAAACATGGCTTGAGTGTCCTATCCTCAGCCTGCGCCTTCCTCATCTCCTCTGGATGAGCATTTATAGGTTCACCTTCTTCCTCCATCTTCTGTGACCTGGTCTGCACTGTCGCCATGATCACAGGTCTCTCGGGATTCCCCAAGAAGACGTATCTACACCCCAATATCAGAGGGTAGATTGGTTCATCTATCACTGCTGCTCTGATTTCTCCTTCCACATAGCGAGTTTTCACCGTTATCCTTGCGATGGGAAGTGTCATGAGTGGTATGTCCTTAGTTGCCTCTTGTATTTCCACTGTTTCTGTGGTATACTGACTTGGGTCCACTAGGCTAGACTTCACAACTGAATCATAATCCAAACCTGTATCATAAAGGCACCTTATGGTGACCCCATTACAAATAACATCCTCACAAACTGGGGGGTGATAAGGTTCCTGCTGTCCATTAGGATTAACCTTTAATCTTTGAGTCCCCGACTTCATTGCAGCAATGTTTGAAGCTTTCCTTCTACAAAATTCGGTGTTATGGTTATCTTTCTTGCACCATTTACACCATCTTTTTCCTTGGTTAAACGGTTTTCTTTCATTGGATTTTTGGTCATTGAACTGTGAGTTTCTGTCGCGATAGTCATTTCTTGGCCGTTCAAAGTTTGTCCTACCTTTATTACCCTGTTCTCTATTATCAAATTTATTAAATTGCTGTGGAGCTTTAAAATTATCTATGTGCTTCTTTTTAGCACTACTTACCTCTGCCTGGGCTGCCTGATACCTCTCAGCGACATTTAAAACCTCCCCCAACTTCTCTGCACCTTGTTCCATGAGAAATTTTCTCATGTCTGGAGCCATGGACTCTCTCAATTGCTCAATCATGATCATCTATTTAAGATCTTGGGTCTTCCCCAGAGCAGTCCATTTCTCCAAATAGGTTTCCAGTCTGGCAGAGAATTGGTGGTATGTCTCCCCAGACAACAGTTTGGCATTTCTAAATTTCTTACGATAAAATTCACCATTTTTTTCGTACCTCAATAACAAAGCCTGCTTTAACATGTCATAATTGTCTTGGTCTTCTCTGTTCATTTTTGCGAAGACTTCATAAGAAGTACCTCTCAGTCCCTGTGATAACTTTAAACTCCACCTCTCTCTCTCTAACCCATATGTAGTAGCTAATAACTCAAAACGTCCGAGGTACCCCTCTATGTCATCGTCTTTTTCAACAAAATGGTCTAAATGAAACCCCATAGCTGATGTTGAGGCTCCCAGACTGGGCGTAGCATCTGAGGCAAAAGGGAAGGCCCCATTTTCAGGAGCCTGGCCTTGTAGCTCCAGCTCCCTTAGTCGTAATTCGTGCTCCCTTTGCAACCTTCTATCTTCTGCCTCCCTTTCGGCAGTCAACCTTTTTTGTTCTGCCTCCCTTTCGGCAGTCAATCTTTTATCTTCTGCCTCCCTTTGCTGTCGTTTTTCTTCTGCCTCTAATGCTTTAGCCACCTTGTCAGCCTCAATTTGTAACCTCTCAGTCTCAGTCTCAATTTTTAGCCTCTTTTCTTCAGCTAATCTTCTTTCTTCCCGTTCAATGTACTTATCACATTCAGCCGTTACATATTGAATTAAAACCTGACCATCCATTCCCATATCCTTTGCCGTTAGCACAGCAGCTGATCTGAACTTTGCCAGCTCCGCCATACTTTTTAGACAATTTAGCAATGAGCAAGATAAATCTCTAACCACTAAAGTAATTCTAATTACTATAGTCTAAAATAAGTCTAATTAGCCAGTTAACTAATTAATTACCACTGGCTGTGAAGATTCACCAACTTTTAATTTCACTTTTAATTTTAAGGGACACTTTTAATTTTTCCAATGTGTTCCCCTAATTTTGTTCTCCCACCAGGAGATCCTAATATTACAAGTTTAGTTAATTATCCCTGGACAAGAGACCCCAATATATGTAGTGGTTTTTGATGGTACTGTATGGTTGTGATATCACCTAGTGTGATGTATGAGGTCAGCTGTGAAGGCTCCTGAGATAAATGTAGCTGTGAATTTACAGAAGGCCCTTCTCGCTACCACTTACGACCTCACACATTTCTTTTTTACTACTGAATGTGGCTACGTTAAAAAAATCTAGGGTACTGAATGTAAGGTGTTGTATTTATATATACAAACACACACACAGATATTTAATAAGTCTAATAATATTAATAAACTTTATAACACACTGAACTAACTCAAGCTGTGTAAAATTTTGATATTACATTTTCTTTAAGTTTATTTGTTCTGAACCAAGGTTTTATTTTGGTCAGAACATATGAAAGGTTTTGAATTTATGAATGAAATGCATGAATATATGGCATAATAAATGAAAGGTGTGTACATATGAATTTTACAAGACTAGTTAATATTAATACTGTTTATATTTGTAATTTATCCGGGAGAACGATTAATGGATGTGCTGTTGGAGTGGCCTCATCACTCCCTGTCTATGGTTACTAAACACTGTCCATTACTGACGGGAGGAATACAAGTTTTATTTCCCACCATGGTGTGTTTTAGTTAATGGAAATATAGTTGATGTTAGTTATGAAATAAATTGGTGAAGCTCCAGCAAGCCAGACGCTCACGTATCTTTGACTGAGTAGTTCTGGTGCTGGAATCTGGTGGCCCCACCTCTCCGTGCTTGGGGGCTATATAGGCTGCTCTGCCAAAATTCTCGACTGCACGGGTCCACTCTTGGATTTCTCAACATATCATTTGACACCACTTTGGTGCCAAATAAAAAAAACTCACAGTTCAGAATTATGAATAGAGAACACAGTATATGCTAGCAAAACTCAGCTGAGCTGCTGGCTCTAGTATGGCGTCCCTCTAAATATTTCAATTAACTTCTGGGAATTACACCACTAAATAATTACTGTGTCTACCACTGGACAACTGATGATGAATGGCAAAGATGCGCGTCTGAGCGCCGATATTATGTTTATCTGTGGCCAATCAGCGCCTTTTCTTTTTCAAATTCAAACCCCCTTCCAAAAAGTCAATTCAGTCATACCTCAGTCAAGTATGTATTATTGTCTGTTGGTCCGTCTGTCTCTACTTGCGTTTCACACAAAAAAACACACTTGTTTTTGAACCACCTCTGCCTTCCCCTACACAATTTTGCCTTTATAGTTATTTTTAGCCACAACTTTCCTTAACACCCTCTCTCTTTCATGCTAACTAGATTTTAGCACTTGCGTCTCAAGGCTGCAAATTTTGAAAATTAGTGACATGTTTTTGTTTCAATGCAGTCGCTCGCTGATATGAACAACACAGTCTTTTGTCAATATCTTCATTATTATCTATCCGTCTGTATAAATGAAAGCATATTATTTCTCTGCTCAAGATGGGCCATCCGGCCAGCTAGGTTTTATATTCCTAACATTATTATTAAGAAAAAGTTACTTTTCAAGGTTAGTTGTTTTTTTTTAAAATATGTTCTAACATCTTCTGGAAGGCGTTTGCCGCTGAATTCAAATAAAGGACGAAGTATCGCAAAAGCGTCCAAGAAATGACTGTTGCGTATAATAGCTAAGGTCCCTTTTGTCGATTTCTTTACCTTTAGCAAGTTAATTTCCATGGCGGGTAGTGACCCGCGGCCTGGGCGATCGTGTACTCGAGTAACTTACGCATTATTTTTATCCCTACTTTTTTACTTTTGAAGATATTTTAACGTTGTATCACGGTTAATTTTATCACAATATGCTATGGATCGATTTTATGATTACTTGTTATAAATTGATTGCATTTCATGAATATCGCATAAGTAACTATGTACCATGTATCATGACCTTTCTTTTAACAAATTACTGTGTTGAGACACACAGATGTTGTACTCGTCCAGTACAAATAATTTAAGCTTTAATGCATATTTAAAATGTTAACCCACACCTCTCTACTCCCTTTTCCCTACGCGCAAACTGTCCACAGGTGACCTGTACAATACCTCGCTGTATTTCGCTATGTCAAATCCAATCTTTGTTTTCACCACCTTTATCTTCCCCCTAGGTAAATTTCCCCATACCAGTTCTTCTTCTTTTTTTTCTTCCCTTTCTCCCACGCCTCGCGTTCATTCATCCATCCAAACCGGAACTACTTTCTCTACTCCACCCAGCTATTTCATTGTACTATAAACCCCCCCCCCTCCCTCTCCCTCAGTTGACGCCACACTGTGCCGTCAATGAGAGTTCAAAATATCCAGTGTGACCTTTCACCACTCCCGTTGACACTCAAATAGGTCATGGTCACTATGGTCAGTTACCATTCAGATGTAAATATTAAGATAGGATTCACTTATCGTCCCGAGTGTTGATTAACACTCGAGTTTTGTTTGGCATGACCAAACCTTATATGTGTTGACTTTAAATAAAAAGTTCAATAAGTTTAACATTAATTATGTATATTTCATATCATAACTCCATATTTTTATAATTAATACGAGCGTTTTGTTAAATAAAGATTACATAAGTGTATTAATACATGAATAATATACATTGGGTATTGCACATTGCTATCCATATCCCACACTGTTTAATGACATAGTGTATAAACAACTTGTGTGTGTCCCCCGTTTTACGCAATATAAATCTTCTGGGTCCCTCGTTTAACGGGGAAAAAAAAATTTTTCTTCTTTTCCTCACATGTATAACTGAGATCTTGTAATACAATTTTTTTTAGTTAGCTTACAGGTATACTGAGATCTTGTAAAAAAAATTTTTGTTTGGATCACTGTCACAGACGAACTCAGCTGGCCCTGAATCGTTGTAGCACGACCCTTTGTAGCGACCCCTTCGTATAGCACCAGGGCCTCCGAATAGTTTGGTAACTCTTCATCAAACGGGAATTTATTTTCACCTGGACTCATTGCTATGAAACCGTTCCAGGCAGATGGCCAACACGTTGGCTGATTAATATGTGGACAGTTTATCTACCGGTCATTCTGGTCATTGCATTGATTTAAGGAAAGATTAAATAACGCCAACGGACATCGCCTGAGCAATGATATGAAGTTATTTTCATTAACTTGGGCAGTGGGGGCGTTGCCTACTTCAAACAGAGAGAGCGGAACAGGATCAAACAGACACGGAAGTGGTTTCAGGAACGTTGAGCGGGAGAGATCAAAGCAGTAGTAGTCCCTGAAACGAACGGGGAAGTTTCTTGCCGGCATTTTCCGCACCTCCATGTTAAGCGCTAAACCGACCGCAGACGGAGCGAACGGGGGAAGATGTCGGATGCAACGAACGGGAAACCAGGGGACGGCATCTCTCTTTAGTCTGTCGGTCAGATCCCCGAAAGTCTCCTGAGATCAAAAAAGTGTCATCTTTCTCATGCCCACCTCATCTTTAATTCCATTTTAAATATATACAGATCACTAGAAAGCCAGGCTATCATTCAGTGCCAGAGATTTTTAAGATTCACTAGCTATTAGTAGAAAGTTGCTAGATTCCCATCTGAAATTGGTGGCTACAAATTGGAGTGTTTCTTTTTCTGTGCACGGTATAATATATTTGTTAAAGTGATCAGTGGTCTAGTGCTTTCATTTTATTTCACTGGATTTTGTGTTTATTTAATCTATTTAATTAAACTCATCCCAAAAGTTCCAGTGGTAAATTTAATGATATATCTATTATAACATTTCCAAAAATAATAGATGTTTAAATGAAAAAAGTAACTTTTAAAGTCGCGAAGGAATTTATAATTAATAAATTTAGTTAAGTCATATATATAAAGATGTGTATTTTAACCATTAGACTCGTGACGTGTTTTCTTAAATACATAATTAAATACGCGTGTGGCGTCTTAGGGCAACAACAAATTGATCAATCTATCGCTGTTTCCACCACGCCTAGTGGCGTCTTTGTGGAACAAAAACAGACCAAACAATCTATCGCTGTTTCCGTAATCAGATTGGTTGGCAAGCAGGTGATCAGCCCACTGTGCGAAGTTTTTACGGGATGGGGTAAACAGCCCCATGCCCAAACCCTCCTTAGTCGCTTTTTACGACATGCATGGTAGGGTGCAGTGTTACTATTCTTTGCTCCCCTTTCGGGCCCCGGCAACACATACTCGGTTCTTAAACTTCCAGACAGTTTGATGAGACATTTTTTTTAATTTAATCTTGTGGCGGTCCGGTGTGGCCTAGCTGTCATAACTACATGAAAGAAAGCCTACCCAAGAACATTTAAAATATTATCATCAAATTTAAATTTTAATCTGTGAGATAAACTGGAAGATGAACAGTGCCAGTAGCAATAATTTATGTACGGCTCTAAATGTGAGAGGATACCGATTTACCTGACTGTGACCGAGCCTAGTTTTTCCTCACTGGATTAAAAACTTTACCGGTCAGTGGCTATCATCACGCACTGAAGGATTATACCATCACCTCATTTTTCACCCCTACGTCGAACTGCGTTAGTTCCATCCTATAGACTCGTTTCTTTATAATAAAAACACAAGAACTCTTAGAAATTCAAGTCCGGCGATAAGCGGGAATATTTGCTCTCAGTGAAACCTCGCATTATCTGGGGCGGGACATAGAAGGACTAGACAGTTTTCACATGTAAAGAGTTTAATTACTGTGTATATCATGCTATGGATTGTCTGATGCTGCAATCGGTAAGTGTGTGGTGTATATGAGTGTGGATCCTCACAGAGTGTATGAATGACAGGAGATTTATTTTTGCAAAACCCTTTGTTAACTTGCCTACCGGGTAATACGTTTTCTGTATACCCGGCATTGTTCCTTTAAGTGGGATAATTTGTTAACTCTGTTTCATCCCCCCCCCCTTTTTTTTTCTTTGCTAAGTAAAGGGAAGTCACAATTGGGATAACTGTATTTTTGTCTACCACCATAACTAATATTGTAACACCTCTTTTCAGAGAAATTAACTTCAATGTTAGGTTACATTACCTATGTTCCTGATAACTATCTATCTTGGGACTGGGTTTATCTTTGTCTAATAAGCGGGAAGGGCTTAGTCGATACCAATCTTCTTTACCCCATCCTCACCTTGTTAATTGTATTTTCTGTACTTATGATAATTTTTATGTAACCTGTTGGATGTTGTGATTGAGTTTAAATGCTAATAAACAGCATAAACATAGATAGTACTGCGTTGGACTACCAAGGCCCAGATCCATCAAATTTGTTTAAGATAGTTGTATCCACGTCGTCTGTGTGTCTGAAGTACCAAATCGGTGTGAGCGCAGATGTGTGTCTGGAAAACTGGCAAATAATTGTTTGACCAGGAGAGTGGAAGAGAAGATTGAGAGAAACGATTTGTCGTAAATAAGTCTGTCTTTACTCTCCTCCAGCACTCTGTGGAGCATCATATTCACTCGCTAACCTTTTCCTATCACTGAGCCTTTCATCATCAGTCTACACTCTAAACCGGACTACTATTTCTAAGACTCTTTCTCTCAAAATAAATTTACGACAATATTTGGCTGGCTCGCCGGGATAAAGATATTTTGAGTCTGGTCTAAGTCTGGGTCTAACTAGATAGAGTGTGAGTGATCTGTCTTTGTGATTTAGGAAAATAAATAAATAACTAATTACACCCCTAGACAACGCCTTTTAGTATTTACAGCATACTTACAGGTTCTTTTCTTTCCACAGCAGTAGAAAGTACGGATAATCATAAATTCGGGTTGCTAAATTATCCTCTGGCGGATTAAATTAAATTTTTTTTCTTTATAAGATTTGCTGGGATCGGGTAACTAGTTTTACAGTCACTAAAGGTTTTTGAAGCGTTTGAGTTGAGCTAAGCTAAAGACGGATTGTTCTGATTTTTTAAAATTAAGTTAACTACGTCTCATCTCATAATTGACTTCAGGGACGGAGTTTGTTGTTAGAGAATTAAAATTTCGGTGAAAATATTTTTTTATTTGTTTCCCTTTAAAATTGTTTTAATATAAATCTTTCTCTACTGTTAGTAATAGTAGATTTTTTTCTAGTGTAACTTACCAATTAATTGGCATAGTTGCTTGCGTTATAAGTCTTAAGTGACAATAATAGCGGCGATAAGTTAACACAGGAGGTCATTAAGTAAATTGGTTTTTACTTTCGGTTTTTCTCGTAGCGGCTTTGATTTTTTTTTTCTTCTTCCTTCTTGTTCTTTCGTGCTATTCTCTAGTCATACTACATCTTATTCTTTAACAATGGCAGAAAGGATAAAGATGAGATCCATCCTGAGGCTGGAAGCGAAAGAGGCAGGACTAGACACAGAAGCTGCGAATCTGTTTATCAACCAGGAATTGGAAATATATGACGCGGAGCAACAAAGAGCAGAAGCAGAGAGGAAGGAAGAGAAACAAAGGGCAGAAGCTGAGAGGAAGGAAGAAAAAGAGAGAGAAGAGAGGGCAGAAGCTAGGAAGAAAGAAGCAGGCGATTGTCAATTGGAGCAGAAGAAAATTGAGGCAGAAATGGAAGCCCGCAGGGTAAGAGAGAAGGAGAGTCAACGTCAGGAGAGAGACAGTGAAAGACAGCATGAACTGGCGCTTAAGGCTTTAGAGAGTCGGGGCGTCTCTACTTCGAATAACGGAGAGCCGTCTTCTCCCCAGTCAATGGATCTCTCCAGCACTCAGACTGCCCAATTAACGGCGATATCTTTTGCTTTAGAATCTTTTCCTAGCCCTAATGAAAAAATTGACAGCTACCTAGAAAAATTCGAAAGGCTCGCGAATCTGTATGGGTTAGAGAGTTCCCGCTGGGCACTTAAGCTCTCAACGTCACTAAAAGCTAATGCTTATGACGTATACACAAAGCTGGGATCGAACCAACATGATTACGACATGCTGAAAAAGGCCTTGCTAGAACAGTTTGAGATGACCGCCCGAAAATTCCTGCAAATGTTCAGGAACAGCCGAAAAGAGAGCACGGAAACATTTTCACAGTTCTCTTCACGTCTCACGGGCTATTTGACAAAATGCATCGAATTATTGGACCTACCTCTTACATATGAGGGACTCCTTGAACTTGTTCTTGTGGAGCAGATAAAGTCAACTTTGTCAAACGAAACCCGTAGATTTTTGGCGGAACAGGGCGCAGTCAGACTTGAGGACATCCTCAATAAGGCCGAAAGCTATACCAATGCAATGGCCGAACTTCCCAGCACTAAACGTAAACCTACAGATGAGCCATCTCGAAAACTAAATCTAGAGCAGTCATCCTATTCTTCTAATTCCTCTCAGATTTATAACCAACGAGAAAATAATACCCAGAGACCTCCCCAGGAAAAATCGAAATTCTACAAAACCCGATACCCCCCAACAACAATTCTGATCAACCCACCAGGCCTACGTGGCAGCGCGGCCACCAAGGTCAAGGAAAAGGAAAGACCCCTACACCAGGAACGTCTGATCAGGGCAAACAAACCGGTCAAAACCGCGTTGGATGTTTGCATACAGCCTCGAAAGGTAGAGTCAATGTCAGTGATTCTCAACCTGAGGGAGACCGACCCTCAACTCGAGGAACTGTAATTTTGAATGGTACCTCAACTACTTGTCTCTTTGACACTGGACTAAGCTTCAGTTGTATCGTCGCTAGGCACCTAGTCAAACCCGGTCAGGAGACAGAGGAAACCGTCAAATTTAGTGGAGATTTTAAGAGTGATGCGCCCAGGACGCTGCCTATCGCACTGGTAGAAATAC
>JAMPIV010017639.1:0-27500 GCA_024509875.1 Oreohelix idahoensis
TAGTGAGGTTGTTTACATCTGTCTATTTATGAAGAAAACACGCACTGTCAGGACAGGTGTTAACTTGTAAAAACCCACCGTGGTTAAATGGAAAAAAAATGTTATGGTTTCTCCACAGTATGTCTCTGTACTAAAAGCTGGCAAAGTTTGGGTTACCAGTTTCACTGAATAAAGAAGAAAAACAAATATGAAATATTTTACATATTATGTAATAATATAACTTACATTTTAAAAACTGCAAGCGTACAGCTATGACTTATTCATTTAACCTTTCCCGTGAAATAAGTTATATATACAAAATCAATCATTCATGAATTAGGGAATTACTGCGTACTCCGTCAAACACTCATGAGGCGTCTAGCCATTTATAAGTTAGTCTTTAAAAAATATTCTCGTCTGATTAATATAGCAGTAAAGTAAATTCATTTATTTAGCTACAATGAGTTTTACAGCTAGAACTATAATTTATTCTGCTTTCCACTGAAACACGTCACTAGAAAATAATACAGGCTATATAACTTTAGAGCCTCTGCACCAAATCTAACTAGTGAAATAAAATAAGCGATTTAACACTTTAAAACACTTCACAAATTACTAGATATTAATTATTAATATATTTACCTCCCAAACAGAATTACAGGCGATCGCAACAAACTTAGAATTTATATGCTTAATATTTATTGCCACGTACTAGAAAGTTCGGCAAAATTATTGCCCAGATACAAACTACGACTTCGTCTATACAGCTAATCCTTTTCTTAGCACGAAAACGTCTGCCTACTGCGAATTCAGGAGCAAGAATGACAATCTAGTTTCAACTCTGGTTAAATATCTATCAAACAGACAAAGAGGTGAACGTTTAATTCGCAAAACGAAATTATCTCCCCTTTCCGTCTTACCACCTACGTAAGCTTAACGCATGCCGTAACTGCCACCTATGACCGAGAGTGCGAGTGTCAGTTGCGAGTCTCAGACAGCATGACTGACCCATGACGAGGCAGTTTTCACAACTTCGTCCGGGTGCCTCAGCCTGATGACCGATGTGGCAGGTGCAAATGCTAGACGGTAAGTCTCAATCTGCACCGTGAAGCTGTCGGGTTTGACACCTACCTGAGCGCTCAGTCGAAGAAGAAACGCGCATGACACCTGAAAGTGCAGACAAAGTCTGCTCGTTATGTCTGTATTTTGAGATAAGCGCAAGTCACAGTTTCGTCCACTGACACCTAATGCAATAGAATGCATTTTATACGCTCTCTCTCTGACACGTTATGTCATAAAGGGCTGTTTCTAAATGAGGAAAACGGAAACCCCGGTAAAGTTGTTGAGTGGGAAAAGAAATATATTTCTCGCAAACGAACAAATGCGAAAAAAATACAGGAACAAAGTAAAGAGTGATAATAAATAGAGGACACGGGTGGAAGAAAAGAAGAAGAGATATAGGCAATTTATGTTCAATAAACTCTCTGTAACAGCCCCGCGCATTCAAGAACCTGAAGCCCAAAGGCCCCCCCCCCCCCCCTTGTCACTTGGAGATCAAACAAATCCGCATGGATGACTCCCGCCCTATTTGAGGAGTGGGTAAGGGGCATCGACCGAGAAATGAAGAAGAGAGAAACGGGGTCTATTATTACTGACAGTAGACAACTGTCCTGGCCACCCACAAGTGGAACATCTCACAAACGTGACACTGAAATTTCTGCCTCCAAACACGACCTCAAAAACCCAACCTCTTGACCAAGGCATCATCAGAACATTTAAAATGCACTACCGGGCCCAGCTCCATCAGCGGGTCATTACTAAAACACATTGAGATCTGTGGTCCGCCTGTGGAAGCAGCTTCATCCGACTGCATCAGTTAACGCTCTGGATGCTGTCCTCTGGATCAGTTCTGCTTGGAATAAAGTTCAGCCGGAAACGATACAGAAGTGTTTCAAGAATATGTGGATTTGTCACAACCGCAAGAGCATGACGTTTTAGCTCCAATCGGAAAAGTCCATAGCCCAATGGCAGAATTCGAAGAGTAGATTTTGAAGGTTTTGTTGCAATGGATGATGAGCTTGGTCAAACCTGTAATGAACCTGACCCAGAAGGAATGTTCCAAGCGATATTGACCGAAGTACAGACAAGCATTAACAAGGCATGAAGCAGCTGGTGAAGTTGAAGAAGCAAGTGACGATATGACACAGAAATTGCAGAGACTCCAAAAGAAGAGGCTGTCAGGCATCTAATAATGCAATTGAAGTCATTTGCTGTGGAAAAATGCCAGGTATGTTGAATGGTGTAGCCAGCGTTAAGAGTGCTTTTCCACTTATGCTTGTAATACAGAATAGACATCAGACCAAAGATTGACTCCTGTTTTCAGAAAGAATGATTTAAAAACCATGAATAAAACAGATGTTGATGATTTGATTTGGTGTTGTGATTATGTAGTTATTTCGTTTGATACTGTATTCTCCAATATAAGATGTTCAAGGTAGTAAAGTATCAGAACAATAGGCCTCGTTCCGTATGGTGGACCACCTCCGTATGTTGACCGGTGTTTGCTACAGTCCCTTGGGTGGTCAACTTATTAGAGGTTCTACTGTATTATATAGATTATATATATTGTTTATATATATATATATATATTATATATATATATATATATATATATATATATATATATATATAATGTCAGTGTTCAGTGCCCAAATTGGCCCCAGTCCTTGACAAATAAATTTAATAAGGTGGACGCCGAATTTGGTGGTTGAATTTTCCCTGGATGAATAAATGTCACCACTAAATAGTTGCTGTAGAAGAACGTGATCTTTGGTTATGGTGAGCGCCGATTTTGAAACAGCGGAACTTTCTCGATAAATCCGCCGATACAACTGTCAAAAGTCAGATAGTGTTATTATTTCTGCACAACCCCTGTGGGCTGATAAAATTGGAAAAATATCTGGGTATTGATAAGTCCAGTTAAATTTACACATTAAATGATTCTGGTATATCTTTGGCCAATCCTGTTCACAAATGAACTTGGGGATGCACAAGCCAAGAACACGCAACATTAGCCATTCAGTAAATGAAGAAAAGGATCAAAATAGAAGACCGCTGGCCGCTCTTGTGATCAGGTCTGTTTCTAAAGAAACATTTATGGAAAAATGTTACTATTCTATATATCTACATATATGCACACAGACGGGGACAAGACGATCTATTATCCACTCCATCAGTCCTGATTAAAATTAAAAGGCACATGGTGTTTTTAGTCTTTCCTATCGCGCGTCGCTTTTAGCCAGAGCTGCAATTTCAGGTCGGATGAAGGTATGCAACCCTCCTCCGCCATTACTTGCGCTGTAACGATTAGCGTACAATGTCAATTATTATTTAATTGTCCTTATGCGCACTTACATAAATATCTCCTGTCGTTAATAGCTTTTAAATTGTTGGCGTCTGTTGGTCATCGTATGGTAGTAAATAATAGGCACTTGCTATAAATACACACAATGAAATATAACGTGAATATTATTTATGTCACTATCAGTCGCCTATAACATTTAATCATTCAGCTAGAACCGTCTCTTCTTGTGTGAGAAAGCGGGTGAGGGAAATTACATTCTAACTGCACATCTGGTAAAAATGACTACGCATTATTTTAATTCCCGAGTTCTAACAGCTAGAAAATCCAAGTGAATTATAATGGTAAAACTTAACACATTAAATCACGTAAATGCTAATTTTTATTACCACAAATCAGAAATGAATCAATCCCCACGAAATGCTATTAACACATCTTCCACAATGGTTCTAGAATACGTGCTTAGACTATCCAAAATTCTGTGCGAAAACTGATAGCGGGTTTAAGAAACCACAGTTTATATATATATATACTGAAGCACATTAAAAACGCACCACCTGTATAATCCAGGAACAGAGTGTGAAATGTAAATAAAAGTGTTTTCAAGTATACATATTTGGAATCTTTATTCATTTTCCTATGAATCCATTCTGGTCATTATTTTGTACATTTGATTGTTATGAATTGCATTGCATTCTGTGCAGGCAAGGTAGAAAACCAAAAATGCAACCAATTAAAAAAAATCATTCACACTATTCTCAGTATCTGGTATGTCCACCGTGTGCTTGCAAACAAGCTTGGCAGCGGCTCCGCATGGAACGCACAAGTCTCTGAAGGAAATTCCGGGGAACCAAGTCCCATTCACGTGTAAGAGCAGTTTCGAGCTGTTGCAGATTAACTGGAGAACCTTGCCTGTAGACTCTGCGTTCAAGCTCGTCCCATAGATGTTCTATAGGGGACATGTCTGGTGATAGGGGAGGCCAATCAATCGTCACAATGTTCTGCTGCTGTAGATATTGCTACGTAATGCATGCGGTGTGCGCACGTGCGTTATCCTGCTGGAGAAGCTGCAAGTCTGGATAATTTGTGAACGCAGGAGCAACCAAAGCATCCAGAACCTCATCTCGATATGTCACAGCATTAACATTTCCACGGAAGACGTGAAGAGGCAAGCGATGGTGAAAACTGAATAATCCCCAAATGTCAATACTGCCACCTCCAAATCGGTTCTGCTGACGAACACAGCAATCTGCAAAGCGCTGTCCACACCGTCGCCAAATCCGCATAGTCCATCAGCAAAGGATATGTTGAATCTGCTCTCGTCTGTGAATAGGACAGCATTCCACTTCAGTCTAGTCCAACTGACATGTTGCTCTACCCATTGCATGCGCTGCTGCCGATGTCTGTGAGTAAAGTTTTGCCCAACATAAGGTCGTCTTGCAATAATGCCTGTATCTCTGAGTGGTCGTATGACTGTCATTCGAGAGACTTGCCCACGTCTACCCACTATTGCTCTTGCTGTTTGACTTGCCGGGAGAGAACGATTCCTTAGGTGACTCAGCACAATATGACGATCTTGCGCAGGGGTAGTAACTCGTGGTTGGCCACTCCGAAGTCTATCCCGGGCACTGCCAGTGGTTCCGTAACGTTCATTGAGACGTACAATAGTGCTGTGGTGGCAATTCATCCTTCTGGCAATGGCCCGCGAGCTCATTCCGGTCTCCAACATACCACTGGCTCGTTGGCGGTCGTTTTTAGATAGTCGTGACATTTCAAGCACATGTACTGGGTATTTTGACTCAACGGCCTTTTTATACCGAGTATACTGCCACTATCAAATCCAACCTGCAAGTCTGGAAGGAGGAGCTGGAGAAGAGAGGGATGGTCATAAGCAGCTCTAAAACAAAATCCATGGTGATATCACGAGAAGAAAGAAAACATCAGATTAAGTTGGGAGAACAGGTCCTGGAGCAGGTCGACCACTTTAAATATCTCGGAGCTATTATAGACCAAAAGGGAGGCATCAAAGAAGAGTTGGCCACTCGAAAAGCAGCGGCTGGGAGACTTTTTCAGGCCATACATCGAGGATTCCTCAGCAAGAAAGAGGTTGGTAAGCAAACGAAGATGGCTGTATACCGCTCCACCTATGTCCCAGTCTTGACATATGGATGCGAGTCATGGGCAATGACTACAACCCACAAAAGCCAGATCCAAACCTCAGAAATGAGGTATCTGAGGAAAGTGGTTGAAGTAACAAGAAGAGACATGGTCCGCAACCAGACGATCCGTCAAGGCCTAAAATCCCACCCGCTGCAGACCCAAATAGAACAGTCCCAACTAAGATGGTTTGACCATGTCTGCAGAAAGGGAGAAGATCGGCTACCACGACAAGCATAGGAAACAAAGAGCCAGGGATCCAGACCTCCAGGACGACCCAGAGTCCGCTGGGAGGACAACATTAGACAATCTTTGAAGGACCAAGGACTAGAATGGAACCAGGCCAGGAAGAAGACAGCTGATAGAATGGTCTGGCGCTCTCTCTTCCACACCTCTACACCTCACGGTAGAAGGGGAGCGACTAAGTAAGTATACTGCCACAACGCGTACACATATTCAGGGTCATAGCTGTTGGGAATCGTGTTGCACGTGTAACTTTCATTGTTTTCATTTAGTCTGTACACAAACCCGTGGGTTGAATCATGCACTTTCCATTCCAGCAACCATTCGCTCTCTACCTCACGACAAACACGGGGAAAATTCATTTCCACACCTTTTTTTTCCAGCTTCTCGGCATCAGTATATATAATAATGTGCTTTTTAATGTGCTTCAGTATATTATTGGCTCTCTGATCTATAGATGACGTTACTTTTCACCTTACCATGTGAATCGAGAGAATCGTGAACAGAGTACCCCAGATAATTTTTTTACGGTCGCTCTGTTAGGCGTTGCTAATCTACATCGAAGAATTATCACGTCTAACGGGGTTCTCGAAGATTTTGCCACGCGACTTTACATCAAAGCCACTCGGGACATTCCCGGCTATCTTGAGTACGAACTTTAAAGGGTCTTCGGTTTCTTCACGTGCAGTCTGTCAGGCATCGATGATTGACAGATCAGCTCGCGTGAGAAACTTGGGTAAGCAAACCTCATTCGCTCCCTGTTATGACTGACAGGTCGCGAAAGTTGGTAAACAACTTCGTTTAAGGTCAAGGAAAAGAGGCGTGGATTAAAAGGTGAGTAAGACAGGCAGAAAATTGCATGGTTTTGCTAGCAAATCATAGAACGCTAACAAGGTCACGAAAGACTTTCAGGTACTGTAGGCTATATTTCAATTATACGTCACAATGGCTCAGTACAGAACGCTTAGCGTGTTTTTGTTGAGTACCCGTGAGAGAGGATGCATCCGTCGTATGTACAAAGAGCGTGCTACAGGTACAAATTGCGTTCATACCCTTCCACATTTGCCAATACAGGCTGAGCACCTACGGGTTTGCCTGAATGCAGTGAGGTCGATTCTGATTAACAATATCAACTGCTAAATACTTGTGCTTCCCCAGGAGTTGGAAGATATTGACTGATCAAAAATGATAAATTTGCAAGATGCATGCATTTTCATGCTATAACTATTCTAGTTGATCTTTCTGGATAGTAAACATAACTTCAGAAAGATTATTATCAATATTTTCTTCCCACTGTTTTCCTCCGTCGTTGTTGGATCGTTTTCTGCTTGCATAAAATAGAAGGATCGAAGTGGTATGACAATGTCACTAGTGTGGAACTAATGACAAGATCCAGAAAAGTGCCAGTGGATCAAGAGATGAGTACAAGACTCTGGAGATGGATAGAACACATGTCGTAATTTTTGATAAGATAGGTCTGAGAAATTTATGGTCCCGTCCGAGCAGAGGTGATAGTGTTAACTATGTGAAAGTAAGGTGTAAGAAATACTTTTCTTTTTCATGAGGGGTGATAGTGTAAGAAAAAGAACAGTCTCTGGATTGAGTAATTGCTCTAATCCAGCCTATCTTTACGACTATATTTAAATTAGACGCACTTTCTCTCCTTTCACAAAAAAATACAAGTTATACTACACTCATGTACACACAATTTTGTGACGAATACGTAAAAACGTGAAAACAAACTGTGGATAACATATAGGGGTAGGGGATGACCAACACGATAACTAAGATTTCATTAAGTTTATTTATTACTAGAAAAAAATCACAACATCTATCCTTTACATCAATAAAATATAGTTTACAGATACAAATATGGAAATCATTAGCCCAATAGGCCCTTCCCTCTTGTAAAGGAAAACAAAGAAGATCCCAACAGAGGTAGTTCCCACAGAAGTTAGTAACCCCAAAAGGTCAACAGAGTAACCCTAGAGTATAGGAATAGACGATAAGGTAAAGAACAAAGTCTCTAGTAAGTCTATCCTGAAAACAAAAAAAGAAATAACAGTATTAGCGAACAAGAAAAGACAGAAGTGAGTACAATGATTATACAATATATGAAATATTCATTTCTCTTTCTTACAATCTGTCAATCTGTGGCCACATTCAATCACGCTTACCTACTACTCGTGAACGTACTTCAATGTATAGTTAGCATAGTCCAGTGTGGTGCTTTTCCAAGTGAGCCCCAGTTCCTCAAAGAATGATTAATTTTTCCTAATGGGGAACGCCCGCTTTGATAGTGCTTATTGAATATGATAAAGTTCACGTAAAATAGTTCATGTAGAAAATATAAACCGCGTTCAAATGTTCACCATGGACAGTACACAGTAGTCCCGATATTTAAAGGAAAAATGTCTGGTGGGTAAACTGTTTGAAGCCAATAATTATAAGGAAAAATATATCCTATTTGTCTGTCTGTCTGTCTGTCTGTCTGTCTGTCTGTCTGTCTGTCTGTCTGTCTGTCTCTCTCTCTCTCTTTCTCTCTCTCTCTCTCTCTCTCTGGGGTTTGAGTGCTGATTCTGGACCCAAGTATTCTTTGTTCTAGATAAATCCACTCGAGAAATGAAACAACGATAGTCAGTATTCTGGAACAATGTTATATAGATATTTGGCCACCACGGGCTGATAATTGTAGGTAAACAATCTGGGTAATTTGCGTGTCCAGTTATACTTTATTATTAATGGTTTTTTTGCGTTAGAACTCTCTCTCTCTCTCTCTCTCTCTCTCTCTCTGGATGAAAAAACCAGGAGGACCGCACAGATCAAAATCCAAGACCCGATAATAATTAACAAATGTTACTGGAGCTTTTCAGACCGCTAGATCGCAGGGTTGATCAGCCTATATTTTGTTGGAAACAAAACAAATATCATAACAGTAATATAAGTATTATAACCTAACGCACGTTACGGCAAGACCTCTTAACCACTCCGGTATTAAATTATATTAAGAAACCACAATAGTCTAGCTTATCTTAACGCTTTTAACACGCGATATGAACACTAGTCATTTATAAAATTACGCATGATGTATTAGGAATAATAATACTTCGTCATTTATCAAACACCTAGCGTCTTAATAATTAATTAAAGCATCTATTACTGGGGAATACCGAGTAATTAAATTTACGTTTACAGCTGGAAAAATTAGCTATATGTATTTAATACGCTATCAATTAACACAATAAATTTTAGTGAAATATAATGACGAACTTTAACAATTAAATCACTCAAGTGCTAGTATATATATATTTACCGCAACGCAGAAAATGAAACTATCTCCAACGAAATTCTAAGTGAACCACTTTGTATAATGGCTCTGGGATTCGAGCTAGATATTCAGAAAGTTTTGAGGCGACTAGATAATTGATTTTAGGGGATGAGGTATTTATATAAAATAGGTCTTCTTTCGTTCTCTAGTGCGAGATATCACGCCTTAGCTCATATTTGGGGAAATTCTACGGTTCGATTTCTGAATGAAAACTTTCTTTCACACTTCTGCCGACCGCATAACCATTTGCTAGCGAGCAGTAGTCTTTTGATCCCGTCTCTTACTGTAGCTGATTACGTCCCCCTGGGCATCACGAAACAAACGGATGGTCGGTAACTGTAGCTATCGCCCCTTGACTAGTCTCCTTTTGAAGGAATGGCAGTTCAGGATCTTAAAAGCTGCTTTAATGGCACTTGAAAGAAATAAGGTAGACGTGGCTGAATTATAAGTAAGACAGCTAGCGAAAAAAGGCATGGCTAATGCGTAACGAACGTGCATGCTAATTAGGGAAATGAGGTTAACGAGTCGGTTGAATTAAAAATGAATGAAGTTGAGGGGCGCCTGTGGGAGTCAAGCAAACTGATCGAAGTGCTCTGTTCTCATAGCCTGTCACAACACACACTGAGGAAAAATGTTGATAGCAGAACCAGGCAGTGTTTGCTCTGGGGTCCTCAGGGCGTGAAAGACAGAAGGAGGCAAAGAAACACGAAGAGAATAAAACTGAAGACAGACATGAAGGGGGGATGAATAAGACTTGGAAATATCTTAAAATTGTGGCACAGGTCAGGAAGACTTGACATGACTTTGTTTAAGGCCTATGCTCTTTGGAGATCTGAAGGGTGATTGTCGCGAGGTGTTTTGAGGAGATAGGACAGCTTGAATGGAATAAAGATAATAATGTCTTATTGATAGCTTCCGAGTTTGAAGAAACTGCCTCTCCTCGGGAAATAGTGTACTAGAAATTTACTAAAAAAAAAGAGAATTCTGGTGACACTAAACAAGATATTTTCTGGACGATAAATTCTTCCTCAGGAATCCTACAAAAGGACTGTGTAAAGCACATAAGGTTGAGAAAGAGATTTTGTGTCCAGCCACATTTAAAATATCCCGACCCAATAGAAATTAATTGAATTATGGCTGAGCCCCCAGGGTGTCGATTTATATTTAAAACAAAATACAACCCAAATAAAGTTAACAAGAAAAATAACAACAGACTCTGTTATGTAAAGTTGGATAAAAGGGTATGGAATCTTACATTTTTATATACACATATAAATATGAAAAAAAGTTTAGCTCTACTGTTTATAAAAAAAAATCAACTAGTGTGGTCATCACTTGGACCAGAGATCTTTTGTATGGTAGTGTTGCTGGTAGGTGTTAATACTCATCTCCTCAAGGACTGTAGTAGCTGCGGAGATGATTTTGGTTCGAACTCTCTTGGTTTGGTCTGCCCCAGTAGGTTGGTCTTATAACAGTTAATGGGTTCAGAGGGTGTCAGAGTCTGCTTCCCTGGACTCAGTGCACATCACAGATAAGGATGGGGTAAGTCACCTCTGCTGAATGCCTCTTCTGTTTATGGGATGTGTGGGATGGTTACTAGGTGATAGGATAAGGTTGGGTAAGGGTAATCTTGGTACCATGGACTTGTACCCTGGACCTGGTTTAGGTATCTGGTAACCGCAACCTGGTTTAGTATCTGGTAACCGCAACCTGGGTTAGTATCTGGTAACCGCAACCTGGGTTAGTATCTGGTAACCGCAACCTGGTTTAGTATCTTTGCAACCGCAACCTGGGTGGATTCGCTCAACGAATTCACTAAGGATATTTTGCAACAAGTGCAAAGTAGCCTCGACAGAGGCCCATACAATCACATCTGCTTCCAACGATGGTTACAAGAAGAATGCAGAAAATTCCCTCCAATATTCCAGGATCTGTTCCGGGCAGGGGTGGGTTGTGTGCAAATTCTGTTCTGGTCCCAGGGGTATAAAGTTACCTTCATTTCAACTCGCACTAGCGTCCATCGTTTCCGGCTGTTTTACATGCGTCCAGTTCGTGAACAACAAAGACGGTCGACTTCCTGTTCGAATCGTTGTACCGTGTTCCACCTTCGACTTTCGCTGGTGGGGGAATAATTTATTACCTTGGACCGAGAATCCTGAGCTAGTAAAATACTGTTAAATCTAAGACTAGCGAGAGAGAGAGAGAGAGACTTTAGGTTTCTTGTCAAATGATAGGAGAAATTTGTAGAGGGAAAAAAAATAATAGACAGAAGAAAAAAGTCGGGGAGAGTCGTTCCACGACATAAGCCCCCTTTTGAAAGTTCGGCCAACGGCCAACTAAGTTCGAGCCGACTCTTCTCTTATGTCAGACACTACATTCATGTATCGTGTCCTCCGTTTCTTCAATCCAAATATTTCTTCTTTTTCCTCTGTCAAACGGTATGCCTGTAATCCACACATGGCTATCCGTTTCCTCTTCAATAAGTAGTTGAGGTGGGTTGAGCAAGCCTGCTCGCAAAAATATCCCCTCTTCTTTTCTCCCTTCTGGATCCTCCATTGAAGCTTGCCTCCTGGCAAAGAGCTTGCCCTAAAGCCTACACTCTGCTTACAATTGGATCTATAGCAAATAGTTTTGCGTGATGAGGTTGCCAGCCTCATACACAACCTTATTTTAGTCATATTGCTTGACCTGTCTAAGGACACATACCTATCTTCCCAGGTATGAGAGCATGTATGTTCTTCTTTCGCTGTTTCTCCAGTGACAGAAAAAGATAAGTCTGCCAGTTGTTCCTGCCCACCAGGTACCAAGGAAATTTGGACCTTCTTCACTTTCTGATCCCAGAGAGTGGGTGAGGTTATCGGAATTGACTGAAGACTAAGTGCTTGAGGCTCATGTTCCTCTTTAGCCATTTCTCCCGTATTAAAGGAAGATATTCCTGAAACATATTTCCTCCCACCAGGTACCAAGGAAATTTGGACCCGCTTCATTTTCTGATCCCAGAGAGTGGGTGAGGTTATCGGAACTGAGTGAAGTCTTAGTGCTTGAGGGTCCTGTTCCTCTACAGCTGCTTCTCCCATGTTAAAGGAAGATATTTCTGAAACATGTTTCATCTCACCAGGTACCAAGAAATTCTGGCCCGGCTTCACTTTCTGCATGCAGATAGTGGGTGAGACTATCAAAACTTGTTCAGAATTAAGTGCACTGGGGTGGTCAATCCCTTTGCACTCTTCCAACTTTTCAGTGAAAATGTTGGAAGATGAGTTAGGCATTGGAGTCTCCATAGCCTGTTCAGTCACGCCATCTCTGGATCGTGCTGAGTCTCCTAAGATGATATATTTCCCTCCTTGAGGTATCGGGTAAATTCGTTCATCTAATATTACGGCCTTTACTTTGCCGTTTACAAAGTTCGACCTAACTTCTACATAAGCTAAAGGCAAAATCATCCTTCTGTTGATTATCATGGGTGCTGTTACCTCAACATCCTCTTCGGTGACTTGATCAAGGTCGATGACAGAGGCTGAGACAAGGGCATCACACCCAAGACCTTGATAATACAAACAGGTGATTTGTTCTCCATTTACTGTGGCAGTCTCCACATTTTGAGAATCCCTGTATCCACTCCGGGCCTTCGTCAAGTTCCCATCCATGGTAGGGACCTTAGCTTTGTATGAAGTCTGTGGGATTGGGTCTCGGCACATACAGTCTAACTGATGTAAGTTGGCCGACAGGTGATGTTCAAGAACATCCCTTCCCTTCCCATAGGGTTGCGTAATCCTTTTCCGTTGAGTGATCCTATTTGGTTGAGCGATCCTATTTACCAGGTTGTTGGTGCGGTTGTTGTTGGTATGCCTGTTGTGAGTTTTTGCTGAGGATGAGGAAGGTCTCTTCAGATTATCAGCACTCTTGTGCTTAATCTTGTTTTCAGGATGGTCTAGATGTCTCCGTTTAGATATCCGTACCTCTGCTCTGTCTGAGCCTGAATCCTGAGACATAGACTTGGCTTCATGTGGTGCAGTTATATTTACCACTGAAGATGGTGATGCAACTGGCAAAGGAGTGGCATGATGAGTATTCCTAGATTCAAGTTTATCCCTGGATTCCATATTTGTAGGTTGAAACTGAGTTTCCAGTTCTTCCTTACACTGGAGGGATTTTTCTTGTCTTTGTCTCTCATGTTCCACATTCTCTTCCGTGTATTTTGCTCTCCATTTCTTCCTTTCTGCTTCTCTCATCCTGCATTTTTCCATCTTTTGTGAAACAAAAGTATCCAGTTCTTCTCCGGAGAGTTCACACTCAATGGCTAACTCTGTCCAGAATGTTCTCCACTCATTCAACTCTACAGATTCCTCCATTATATCCGTAGTGGTTCGTTGAGCGAGTATGAGATCTCTAACTCACAAACAATAATTAAGGCAAAAATACTTTCTATAGTCTTAACTATACTAAAGTATTACAAAACCATATATTAAATCAAACCAGCATTTATAACCATCAAATTAAAAATTAGTTAACAATAGGTAACTAATTTCCAGCAGTACCACCAAGAAGAGTTCTCATAACACAACTTAAAATCTGTGTTTCTTGCAAAAAAATTTATATGTATTTTAGTCTAGGGTAATTTATATGTCCCCTCTTTAATCTAATCCTAGACTTGGACACCAATAAGTGACAAGTACCTACAGCAGTAGTGGTCTAGGAAAGATAAAGAGTTTTCATATCTCAGACAAGTGTCTAAATATGAAATAAGAGTTAATCCCGGACACGAGCGTCCCAGTTGTCGCGAGGAGATTTGAGGAGATAGGACAGCTTGAATGGAATGGAAGAATAAAGATAATAATGTCTTATTGATAGCTTCCGAGTTTGAAGAAACTGCCTCTCCTCGGGAAATAGTGTACTAGAAATTTACTAAAAAAAAAGAGAATTCTGGTGACACTAAACAAGATATTTTCTGGACGATAAATTCTTCCTCAGGAATCCTACAAAAGGACTGTGTAAAGCACATAAGGTTGAGAAAGAGATTTTGTGTCCAGCCACATTTAAAATATCCCGACCCAATAGAAATTAATTGAATTATGGCTGAGCCCCCAGGGTGTCGATTTATATTTAAAACAAAATACAACCCAAATAAAGTTAACAAGAAAAATAACAACAGACTCTGTTATGTAAAGTTGGATAAAAGGGTATGGAATCTTACATTTTTATATACACACATAAATATGAAAAAAAGTTTAGCTCTACTGTTTATAAAAAAAAATCAACTAGTGTGGTCATCACTTGGACCAGAGATCTTTTCTATGGTAGTGTTGCTGGTAGGTGTTAATACTCATCTCCTCAAGGACTGTAGTAGCTGCGGAGATGATTTTGGTTCGAACTCTCTTGGTTTGGTCTGCCCCAGTAGGTTGGTCTTATAACAGTTAATGGGTTCAGAGGGTGTCAGAGTCTGCTTCCCTGGACTCAGTGCACATCACAGATAAGGATGGGGTAAGTCACCTCTTCTGAATGCCTCTTCTGTTTATGAGATGTGTGGGATGGTTACTGGGTGATAGGATAAGGTTGGGTAAGGGTAATCTTGGTACCATAGACTTGTACCCTGGACCTGGTTTAGGTATCTGGTAACCGCAACCTGGTTTAGTATCTGGTAACCGCAACCTGGGTTAGTATCTGGTAACCGCAACCTGGGTTAGTATCTGGTAACCGCAACCTGGTTTAGTATCTTTGCAACCGCAACCTGGGTGGATTCGCTCAACGAATTCACTAAGGATATTTTGCAACAAGTGCAAAGTAGCCTCGACAGAGGCCCATACAATCACATCTGCTTCCAACGATGGTTACAAGAAGAATGCAGAAAATTCCCTCCAATATTCCAGGATCTGTTCCGGGCAGGGGTGGGTTGTGTGCAAATTCTGTTCTGGTCCCAGGGGTATAAAGTTACCTTCATTTCAACTCGCACTAGCGTCCATCGTTTCCGGCTGTTTTACATGCGTCCAGTTCGTTGTTACGGTATATGATATTAACGCCGTCTGCTAAAGGTTACCAGACGTGCAATTGTAAAGGTTAAGACATTTAATATATTGCGATAGATGTTTCAATTACTGAACGCTTCATACACGATCGATTATGACGTGTATAGCGTTGTTTAGGACACATTCGGTAACTAAGAAACCATACCCTTTTTACATTGACCGTCAAGCGGTTAAGACGCGTCTGACTTTCCTTCCAATGTTGAGCATGGTATTGCCATACAGATATATTTTATGCAAGTACGGACATGGGTCAGTCCATTGCTATTACGAAGATTTGAAATGATTAAAGGTCAGTACGAAAGTGAAAATTAAGGAAGGATGAATTACAGCCCATAGTATTTGATTTTACCAGACTCATAGACTCACTGTCGGCCGTTGGAAAACCCCAACCGCGCGTGCATACAGCTATGACAATCTGCATACAGTAATTTGATTATTGGACAAGGACTGATAGGATATCTACATATCTATGCCATATATTTTCAAGTTATAATATGTACCTTTGTGATCAACATGCATGAATCGTCTTGACGTGTAAACTGTATTAAATATTTGTGGACTCTATGAACCGACTTGTCACATCAATCGTATTCCAAGGTTCAATTATTGTTCAGAATCTTCCACCCCTGCATTCGCGTAATCTTACATAGAAGGCACGATACACGATCACTCAAGAATATCAAGAAGATAAAACAATGGCCAGACATTATAACTGTTTTTATTAATATCACATGGAACATTGTTCAGAGCTAACCAAACCACGCCTTGCAACAGATCACTTGCAACAGTGGTGCCCGGTGTCTGGGGACGAGAAAACAACCAAAAAAACAAAAAAATTTTTTGAATGACTTTCGAAGGAAATATTTACGATCAGTTTTCGATCACATGATCCAGCTGAAGATGACGTGGAACTCAGTCTAATGCCTAACAACGCGACGTCACTGAAATTCGTGTAGGTGAAACTATCGGAGAAACTGAAGTCGTTCTTTTAAGCCTAACCAAGGGAAAAATAAGTCATTTGAAGCAGACACAAGAAATGGACTACAGGAGCAGGCAGTCAGGGGCATTAGCCTAGCTGTTGACGACCTATAGCACTGATCGAAGCAACGGGAAAGATAAGTCTAGCTGTTTAAATTGTCGTCATTGCAAAACCGTAATACTGAGTCCATTTTGCTTTGATCAGGCATGTCTATGTATTTTCATGTATATATGTTAAATTTGTTTTCCATCGTATGTTCCTAACCCTCCACTCCCAAAGGAGCATAGGCCTTCAACAAACACATGCCAAGTCCTCCTGTCCCGTGCCATCATCTCAAGTTCTTTCCATGTTCTCCTCATCATTTTCACCTCTGTTCCAACTCTCTTCTCCATGTACTTCTTGGTCTTCCTCTGCCTCTCTTGCCCTGGGGGTTCCAGAACAAGGACTGCCTTGTAATGCTATCAACAGGTTTCCTCAGTGTGTGTCCTATCCATCGCCATCGTCTTCTTCTCATCTCTTGTTCCACTGACACTTGTCTAGTTTTTGTCATCAGTTCCACGTTGGTAACCCTGTCATACCATTTTTTAATCCCTCTATTCTACGCAAGCACCCATTTATGAAAGTCTGTAGCTTTTTGGTTGTTGTCTTTGTTGTTCTCCATGTCTCCGAGCCATACAATAGGACTGACTTCACATTTGAATTGAAGATTCTTATTTTCGTGTTGGATCCGATTTCTCTTGATCTCCATATATTTCCCAATGCAATGAAAGCTCCTCTAGCCTTTTGTATTCTTATTTTGATATCGCTGTCTGTCCCTCCAACTTTGTCTATATTACTGCCAAGATATGTGTATGATTCTACATCTTGAATTGGTGTTTCTTCAAGTTCAACCCTGTTATCATTACCTGCATTTATTCTCATTATTTTTGTCTTTTCCCTGTGTATTTTCAGACCCAATTGCTGTGACCTCTCATCGAGTGTTTTTTCAATTTGTCCTGCATCTGATTACGGTTATGGGACAGAAGAGCCAAGTCATCAGCAAAATCCAGATCATCCAACTGCTTAGTCAGAGTCCACTGGATTCCATTTCTATTGTGTGTTGTCGATGATCTCATAACCCAATCTATTGCCAGCAAGAAAAGAAATGGAGACAAGAGGCATCCCTGTCGCACTCCTGTTCTTATCCCAAACGGTTCTGTAAGCTGTCCTTCGTGAAGAACTCTGCATGTCATGTCTTCATATGTTTTCTTTATTAAATTAATGATCTTCAGGGGAACTCCATAATGCCTCATCAATTTCCAAAGTGATTCTCTGTCTACACTGTCAAATGCCTTTTCTGTAGTCCACAAATCCGATGTATTGTGGTGAATTCCATTCCAGACTTTGTTCAACTATTATTCTCAAAGTGGCTATCTGGTCTGTACATGATCTGTTTTGTCGAAAACCTGCTTGTTCATCTCTCAGTTTCTTGTCTATGGACTCTTTTAATCTCTCAAGGATAATCCTGTTTAATACTTTTCCTGGCACTGATAGTAACATTATTCCTCTATAATTTGTGCACTCTTGTAAATTTCCCTTCTTAGGCAACTTAACCAGATATCCTTCCTTCCATTCTGCTGGTATCTCTTCCTTTTCCCAGACTTTACCAAGTAATTTATATAACATCTCTGTAGCCGTGTCGATATCTGCTTTGATGGCCTCTGCTGGAATGCCATCAGGTCCAGACGCTTTTCCCTCTCTTAGAAGCTTTATGGCTTTCTTTATTTCTTCCTTCGTTGGTCTTTCACCGTTAATTTGTAGCTCTTCTTCTGCTGGCTGGATGTCCGGCGGGTTTTGTGGAGCTGGTCTATTGAGAAGGTCCCCAAAATATTCTGTCCACTCTTCATTTGCTCTTGTATATTGCTGAGCAGTTTCCCATTCTTGTCTTTTATGAGGCAACTTGTTTGCTTGTATTTCCCTGTTAGCTTCTTTGTGCTGCTATACAGTTCTCTCATATTTCCTTTGGCTGCAGCATCTTCTGCCTCTCTTGCCAACTCCTCAATATACTTCCTCTTGTCTCTTTTGATACTTCTTTTTACTTCTTTGTTTGCTTCTGTGTACACTTCTTGAGCCTTGGCTTTGGAGCTTCTAGTTTTGCTTGTGTTTAACTCTGCTTTCTTGTTTTTTCTGTCTTTTATCTTATTGATGGTTTCTGTTGTTATCCATGCTTTTTGTTGTCTTTCCCTTTTCCCTAGTATTTCTTCACACTTGTCCATATTTGTTGAAGTTTTTTGTGGTTTAAAATTTTTTTACAGGATGGTGTAACCGGCCCCATGCCCAACCCTCCTTAGTCGCTTTTTACGACATGCTTGGTAGGGGACAGTGTTACTATTCTTTGCTTCCCTTTCGGGCCCCGGTAACACACGGGTGTCCATCGTATGTATTTGTTACTAATCGTGGGAGGTAGGGAGGATGAACTGAAATTAAATTCTGCGGCTCTCACGATGCCTGAATTAATTTCGGTCGTTTCTTAGGGCAGTTAAACGATTGCACCTTTGGAAACCCCATTGAGGTTTGACATTGGACTTGTTGTCCAAATCTGCTATCGTTTGACGATTTTGCGTTAGCTGTACTGTCCCGTAGATAATTGGTGTATTTTATTCGTATTCAGTTAATAATTTTATTCAGTTCTGTACCATGTTCGTTACTATTTCGTCCATTCTCCTCTGACTATCATTTATTTTATGATTATTAAATTTTCGTCCGTTATGAGTCCTGTGACGTCATCATTTTTCGCAGTCATTTTTTTTTTTGTGTGTACCTTGAATATTCAGTTGACCTCCGGTCAGACCTTGCCCTTCATTTGGTCTGTGACATTTCCGCTTATTTTATTTAGTTCATAAATTCATTTTTAATTGTGAAAATGTCTTGTTTGCGTCTTGACATTGTTTGTACCCTTTAGTTGCATCATTGCTTGTCTGTCCTCATGATATATATTTAATAATATTACTTAATAATATGATAATTATATGCAATAATACACTTGTAATTTAATTTAATTAATTTTTTTCTGAAATTTAAGGTTAATATGGGACATTGCATAATTATGCAGTGATAGTCCAAGAAAGTAGCACTACAATTTATCATAGATGCCTAGGGCATAATAATATAATATATATATTGACAAAATAAATAATCTTATAGCTACCTTTTAGGTAATAGACCCATTGTATATTATTTAATATACTTTTCTGGTACTAAGAGAGTGACTTAGTACATTGAACAATATAATTACTAGGAATTATACCCAACATTATTGGATATTGAGATTAATTGTGTGATATAATTACATTATATTTAACAGATATCATAACTATTTATGATATAGTATTATTTAGATACAATATTGTTACAAAATATTGTCTATTAGTTGAACTTAGACATTAAGTTCAGTACTATTGTGATTACTTATATTGAATATTTCTAAGTTGAGTAAGTATAATAATTACTCTGAAGCTACTATTGACTATTTTAATCAGTAATTATCAATAATTACTTACAGATAAAAGTCAAAATGCTTACTATAGACCATTTCGTTAAGATTGGTCGTGAATATGGTTATAAATCTCAAGAACTTCGTCAGTTTGCTGAATCAGAACTGGAAAAATATGAAAGAAAAGAAGAAGAGAAAAAAGCTGCATTAAAGAAAGAGGAAGAAGAGAAAAAAGCTGCATTAAAGAAAGAGGAAGAAGAGAAAAAAGCTGCATTAAAGAAAGAGGAAGCAGAACTTGAGATGAAGCAAATTGCCAAGGAAAATAGATTGAGAGAGATTGCTCAACGTGAAAGAGAAGAGCAAAGAACAATCGCCAAACAGGAAGAAGAGAATAAATTGAAACGAGAGGAAATTATTTTACAACAAGAAATGGAATTGGCGCGTATTAAATTGGAGACAGCAAGATTACAAGCACAAAGTGCTGATGCAAACCAGAATAATAACGCACAAAATGGATCATCATCCAGCCAACCTAAACACTTCTACAACTTTAAATTACCCATTTTCAACTTGAACGTCGACGACCTTTCATCGTTCCTGGCACGTTTTGAACAGACTTGCAAATCTAACCATTTGCCTGAAGAGTCATGGGTACTCAAATTAAATGAATTCTTGGTTGGAGAACCACTGACAGCTTCTCAAAATGCTGACCCATCAATAGCTAATAACTACGGTGCTATTAAGTCCTTGCTTTTACGAAGGTTTCACCTGGACGAGGAACACTGTAGGTTGAAATTTAAGGGAATTTTACCTGAATCTCCAAGGGATTTTGCAGGATTCATTGCGAACATACGCAATACATTTAATAGATGGGTTGAACTGGCAGAAGTCAACAAATCATACGACAAATTAGTTGATTTACTACTGCGGGATAAGGTATTATCTTCAGTTAGCCAGCCATTTTTTGCATATTTGCAGGAGCGTAAACCAGGTACTATGGATGAGTTAGAAAAAATTTCTTTAAACTACTGTTCGGCACATCCGAATGCAACCATTTCTAACTCCTCATTAAGAGAACCTCTACCTGTGGCGTCTAATATGGCCTACAATCATAATAACAAACAAAGACATCACAGTGTAGACAGAAGCAGGTTCCAAAGAAATCACAATGTTAACTTTCAGAAGGGACATAATAATGATTTCAACAATAAAAATGAGTTCAACAGAGGTAGATCACGAGATAGAAATTATTCACCTCAAACAAACTACCACAATGGTCAACATAACACTCATTATAATCGATCACATACTCCCAATAATAATAGTAACTGGAATGGTAATAATCATGGCTCGAGACATCGAGATAATAGTTACTATAGAGGACGACGAGATAATTCTAACAATTATACTCGGAATCGATCTCATTCTCGGGGATCATCTCATTACAACCATAATACAGGGGCGGCAGTTACAAATAATACTACCCCTATAGCTCAGGTCCCACTTGACAATAATACAACACAGTCTTCTGCTGCATGTTTTGCTATTAATTATAATGTGGCAAATAGTTGCCAGCAATGCAATCTTATTTTTCAGAAGGCGAAAGAAACAGTGCTTAACTGCGGACATATTATACCACAGGTAGGTCTTGCAGTCAACGATGGAACAGGCCTATTAATTTTTAACAGAGGATTAGTTAATGGATCCGTCGTCTCAGTGTTGAGGGATTCGGGATCCACAACGATTGGTGTACGACAGTCGCTGGTACATCCCAGCTGTGCAACGGGGGAATATGTCCGTTGCATGACTTTTGGTGGAACAATAGAGTTTTACCCCACAGCTATTATTCATGTTAACACTCCTTTTTTCACAGGGAACGTAAAAGTATGTATGCTAAAAAAGCCTATAGCTGATTTGATGGTCGGTCGTATACACGGCAGTAAAGATTGTACTCCAGATGAGATTATAGAATGGGAGAAACATAACCTATGCACTGGAAACGCCGTGACGACTAGAGCGCAGACTCAACTCATGGAGAAAGTTGATGATAATAAAATGGATGCAGACAACCAAGAGGAATTTGTAGTCAATTCACCTATTGACAGGGAAACATTTGCAACCAAACAAAAAGAGGATAAATCTTTAAAAAAAATTTTTTAAGTTGGTTGATAAAGTTGACAATCTATCCTCAGGTAATAATAACAAACATTGTTTTGTTATTAAAAATGACATATTGATTAGATGTTTTAATGACAAATCACAAATGAAACAACAAGTTATGGTCCCATATACTTTTAGACGGTACATTCTTCAACATGCACATGACTCACATTGTGCTGGACATATGGGATATACTCGAACACGATCTCGAGTACTGTCTTCATTCTTTTGGCCAGGGGTGTCAAGAGATATTTCGCAGTATGTACGTTCCTGTACTACATGCCAAGAAGTGAAAGCACGTGGAGCTTTTCACACGGCGCCTATTCAGGCTTGCGATATCTCAGTGAGACCTTTTGACAAAATGGCAATAGACATTATTGGTCCATTGCTACCATCGGCCAGAGGACATAGATTCGTCCTTACGTGCATTGATTTGTGCACACGATGGCCAGAAGCTATCCCATTAAAGACCACCACTACCACAGATGTAGCTGATGCACTACATCTCATCTTTTCTAGAATAGGGTTTCCTAGAAAACTTTTATCAGACCATGGGTCACAGTTTATATCTGACACCATGAAGGAAGTCATGAAAACTTGGGACATTGATAGGAATTTAAGTAGTATTTATCATCCGATGAGTAATGGTGCGGTTGAAAGACTTAACCGTACACTTAAACAACTACTACATAAGGTTACTGCTAAGCACCCTCATGACTGGGACAGAGCACTCCCAGCTGTTCTATTTGCTTATCGGGAGGTACCGCATGAACAAACTGGCTTCTCTCCCTTTGAATTAGTTTTTGGTGCTCCCCCAAGAGGTCCTATGGGACTAATAAAAGACTTATTAATTGACGACGAGATGACTCAGGACACTCAGTCATCTTACGAATATGTGATTAATCTTCGGAAGAACATTATTGAGTCTTGCCAGTTGGCAACAGCTTCTTCTGAGGCTGCAAAAGCTAAGGCTCGATCTCTACAAAATAAGTCTCGACGATTACGCCAATTATTCCCAGGCGACGAGGCTTATGTGTTACTTCCTCACAATAACAATAAATTATTGATATCTTGGAATGGTCCTTACAAAGTCATTGATAAAATTTCTGACGTTGATTACGTCTTAGATATCAAGGGACACAAAAAGATATTTCATATTAACATGCTCAAGCAATTTCATACACGTCCTGAACACTTACAGTCAATTTTTCATGAACTAGATGACAACACAGTATCCACTTGTCATTATACTAACTTATCTGTCATCCAGGAAGAAGAATCTTCTTTTCCTGAGGTACAGTTACCGTTACCTGTACCAGTAGTTCAACCTACTGAATCTTGGCGGGATGTAACCATCTCTTCAACGGTTACACCGCAACAGCGTCTACAGATTGCTAATCTATTACAATCTTATCCAGATGTGTTGACCGACGTCCCGGGTCGCACATCGGCTATCAGTCATGACATTACTCTCAATGATGATACACCTATTCGTGTACATCCCTATTCTGTTCCTTTACATTTCCTTGCTAAAACTACTAAGGAACTTGAACAGATGTTGTCTCTGGGAATCATTGAGACTAGTAATTCGCCATTCTCTTCTCCATTAGTGATTGTCCGGAAGAAGGACAATAATATCAGACTATGTGTTGATTATAGAAAATTAAATGCTAAGACTATAGTTGACAGCGAACCACATCCACTTATCGACGACTTACTGCCACGTCTATCTAACGCAACTATATTTAGTAAGATAGACTTAACTAAAGGTTATTGGCAGATACCACTGACCGAAAAGGCTAAGTACTACACCGCATTTCCACGCCCACAAGGTCTATACCAGTGGAATGTGATGCCTTTTGGGCTTGTTAATGCGCCAGCTACCTTCATTCGCCTGATGCGACAAATTTTATCAGGTAGACCAGACGTTATTACATATATTGACGACATATGCTTGTTTAGTTCGTCGTTTGAGGAACATGTTTCGGGACTTAGATATGTTTTTGACACTCTAAGGAATTATCATCTAACTGCTAAACCTACAAAGGTGCAAATCGCGTGTAATGAGATAACCTTTTTGGGACATATCATTGGATCGGGATATATCCGAACGTTACCTAGTACAGTCTCCAAAATTCTAAACATAGCAGTTCCTCAGACGAAGAAACAGGTCAGGAGTTTGTTAGGACTTGTTCAATATTACAGTAGATTCATACCAAACTTGTCATCCATCACGGCTGTATTGTCTTCATTGTTAAAAAAAGATATGCCGGTGAAGGTGACATGGACTGGTACATGCAATGAAACTTTCAACAAAATTATAAATTTGTTCTCACATGAACCAATTTTAAGACTTCCCGATGCTTCCAAAAGATTTTTCTTACGAACAGATGCTAGTAACTACGGCATTGGTGCATGCCTGCTCCAGAACCATGATGGCATTCTACACCCCACCTTATATATATCAAGAAAACTGAAGCCGGCAGAAACCAAGTATTCAACAGTCGACAAGGAACTTTTGTCTGTGATCTGGGCAATAACGAAGCTGGAAAAATTCTTACTCGGTGCTCCCTTTACCATACAGACGGACCAACGTGCTGTGGCAGCCTTGCGTCGATCTAATCATAAGAGCCAGAAACTTGCCAGATATTCAATCATCCTACAGCCATTCGAGTTCTCCATTGAACATATTCCTGGCACTGAAAATTGTGTGGCAGATGCATTGTCACGTAATCCTATTGACGACGAATAATCAATATTGACACTCTTAAACTACATCAATCAGAACTACATTAGATTGAACGAAGTATCAACTATAAAGGAACTAACCTTGCCTTTAATTTAAACTGTATAAACACTATATGCATCACAGAATTGAATTAAAAGACAATCAAGGTATATATAGACATTCAAACTTCGTCTAACGTCCATACACGAGATATGAATACTCTTTGAACAATCATGGACTAATGTCTGACGACAAACCGAACTGATGTTCCTGTGTATACTTAATTCTTGGATGCTGGGATAAATGACATTTCTTTCCAACGTAAACGTTTGAACATTTTTGCCTAAAAGAATTCATCAGGATCAAGACTACGGATGGATCATCATATCCTATACTAATTAATTAGTTAACTTAACTTCTTAATTGAATTATTATCAATAAAATGAAATGTGAGAAAAAAATGAAATGAAAGAAAAAAAAAAAAAAAAGAGAACGAAATACTAAAAGAAGAAATTATGAAAAGAGAAAATAAATCTCACACAAGTATTAGATTAATAATTTTTTTTTAATGTACCTATACATTATTTAGTTAGTTAAATTAGATAGTTATTATTCACTAACACTTAACACACACAATTAAGTTAAAACTTATATTCGAATTTCTTTCTATTTCTTCTTACTTAGTTTGTCTTTTCTTCTCTCATGACATCGCGTTACATTAGAACCTTAATAATTTAACTCTTAGTTTAATTAATTAATTTAATTTTAATTAGTCAAATTAATTCCTATATGACATACTAATACGACAGACCTTACTTTAATTTAATTTTCTCATTCACTATTAACATTGGACATTTATTTAGTTGATATAATGATATGTATAATATTGATATATAATGTGATTTATGATTAGATGACTATGACAAATAGTTAGTTGACACGACCGCAACACGGTTCTACTCAGAACATCGTCGGCCATATGTCACAATTGTGTTAAATTTTTTTGAAAAATTGTTAAGTCGGATAGATATTGAAAAAAAATCTATCGATTTTTTTTTCCCCCGGTGTACAGGGAATTGTTACGGTATATGATATTAACGCCGTCTGCTAAAGGTTACCAGACGTGCAATTGTAAAGGTTAAGACATTTAATATATTGCGATAGATGTTTCAATTACTGAACGCTTCATACACGATCGATTATGACGTGTATAGCGTTGTTTAGGACACAGTCGGTAACTAAGAAACCATACCCTTTTTACATTGACCGTCAAGCTGTTAAGACGCGTCTGACTTTCCTTCCAATGTTGAGCATGGTATTGCCATACAGATATATTTTATGCAAGTACGGACATGGGTCAGTCCATTGCTATTACGAAGATTTGAAATGATTAAAGGTCAGTACGAAAGTGAAAATTAAGGAAGGATGAATTACAGTCCATAGTATTTGATTTTACCAGACTCATAGACTCACTGTCGGCCGTTGGAAAACCCCAACCGCGCGTGCATACAGCTATGACAATCTGCATACAGTAATTTGATTATTGGACAAGGACTGATAGGATATCTACATATCTATGCCATATATTTTCAAGTTATAATATGTACCTTTGTGATCAACATGCATGAATCGTCTTGACGTGTAAACTGTATTAAATATTTGTGGACTCTATGAACCGACTTGTCACATCAATCGTATTCCAAGGTTCAATTATTGTTCAGAATCTTCCACCCCTGCATTCGCGTAATCTTACATAGAAGGCACGATACACGATCACTCAAGAATATCAAGAAGATAAAACAATGGCCAGACATTTATAACTGTTTTATTAATATCACATGGAACATTGTTCAGAGCTAACCAAACCACGCCTTGCTCGCTGGTGGGGGAATAATTTATTACCTTGGACCGAGAATCCTGAGCTAGTAAAATACTGTTAAATCTAAGACTAGCGAGAGAGAGAGAGAGAGACTTTAGGTTTCTTGTCAAATGATAGGAGAAATTTGTAGAGGGAAAAAAAATAATAGACAGAAGAAAAAAGTCGGGGAGAGTCGTTCCACGACAGTGTTGATGATGACTGTCGCTGTTAGGGACTTAGGGAAATATAGAAGCTTGGAACACATTTGTTTCTGTTTGTCTGAGTTACTCCAAAAGTATATCTGTTTGTCTGGCAACGTTTTAACGTTCATCTCGATGCTCTGGTTCGAGTTACTCATTGCTCTGATTCGAGTAGTTTCCTGACATTGTTGGGCCTGTCGTCGAGCCTATAATAAACGATTGTTTTGTTTGTTTGTGTGTTTGTTTTTTGGAGGGTTCAGGGTAAGGGGGATATGTTGTGTGGGAACTTGCGATTGAATAAACGGGTAAAGCGCTTGCCTCTCAAAGCAAAGTTACCGGATTACGGGATCGAATCCTGGTAGCGACACGCTCCAGTTTACCCACCTGTAAATGGGTACCTGCCTCCGCTCTTGAATTACGGAAAGCAAAGTAAGAGAACTTGTAGCTTTACCTGAAGCTACCTACATTGATAGAGTCTCTAACATTTAACTTCCCTATGGCAATATCTGCATTAGAACTTCCTTTTATTTGTTGTCTATTCTATCGACCAAATATATTAATTAAGACGTTCCTTTCTTGAGTGTCTTTAAATGTATTTATATGAATGAAAAATCTGTTTAAATAACAAAGTTCAAATAGTAATTTTCTATCCATGGCTAATACTTCGTTCCGTTTTGCTAATTTGTCATTTTTGTTTAGACACCCCATAAAATACAATTCATTGTTAAATTTCACAGGAGCCTACGACTTCCTCGGTATAAATCACTATACGTCCAACCTGATTGGAAACAGACCAAATCCTGACTCAGCAGCCAATTATGAACAGGATCAAGACATTGAGACTAAAGCAGACCCTTGCTGGGGCAAGTGCGTAATACAACTTTTTTTGTTCTTGTTGATCTTTACATGTCTCGAGCTTTCCCCGGGGGTTTCTTATGAGACAACGAACAATATGACCACTGTTCCTATCAAGCATGTCGTAAGGGGCGACTAATATAAGATTTACATGAGG